>JAOXYD010200097.1:0-22269 GCA_028565735.1 Pinacopodium congolense | reverse complement strand
CAAACACCTTTGGAATCATGTATTGAAGCTATATGAATGATCAAATAACTTAAAACAATTCAAACATAAGATTTGGCATATGAATTGAGCTAATATGCACTTTTGAAACTTCAAATGCAATGCATGATCAAGCTTAAGCCCTTAGGTCAATTGAGCAGTAAGTAAAACTTATAAGCATATTTGAAACAACCTATCTAAGGTCTTGAAACTTCTATTTCACTTGAATTTACAATATCTTCAATTTTGACCTTCAAACTCCAAGATGTCCATAATGGATTCTTCTTGTAACATACCTATCTTTAAGATTAACATCATAAACTTAAACCATTAGTGATTAAGCATGTTTTCTTATTATTAAAACCAAGATTGGAACCTCCCTTGGTTCAAAAAATACATTATCTCCTCATGGTATCCCTCTAGTTAGCCAGGAAGTCTTATATCAACTTAGGTTTTTTTTATCTCTATCATTTTTTAAGTGGGCTCACTTAATGGAATTGAAGAGTACTCATAGTGGTGTGTTGGTTTCTGTAGATGCCAATTGATTCAAATTAATTCATAAATTATATTCTTAAAGCACATTGATCTCAAATTAAAGTTAAACCAGCACTGATGGCAAGTGCACCAATCACAAGTAATATGTGGAGTATTTTTGATTTAAGTATCGTTCCCATGGGTAGTTCAGCTAAAACATAAGTGCTAGGCCTTAATTAGATCATAATTATCTAGAGATTCAAGACTAAATGAAATTAAAAACTAAGATTGCTAACTAAATTTAAAAACGTGAACTACTTATGCATAATAACTTAGTTAATGCAAAGAGGTTGCTAATTAGATAAATATGTCATGGAATTAGCCTTTAGTGATATAAATGAATTGATTATAGGTTGGAAACGGTGTCTTAGGGTCACTTCTCTAATTCTAAGCCTAGCTACGGTTAAGACTAAGCTTATTCTCTAATAACTTGGGATGAAGGTTGGTTAAGCATCATTCTTTAAGAATTAGGCATAATTCATAGGAAGCTTAACCTAAAATTCTCAATTTTTAGATTATAGACCTCAAGATAAACCATAGGTTAGTGATGCAATGATTTAAATAAGGTTACTTATCAATTGGTCTAACATATTAGGTAGGTTTCTAGGATACTAATATGTTTCTTATCATTATTTTAAGGGTTCAAGTTAAAATAAGCATTAATCTCATCCAATAAGTAAAAGAAAGCCTCCAATCATGCATTAAATCTCATTTACCCTGCTTTTAGATCTTTTCATAAACAATCCACAATCCTTAACACTTTTAGTCACTCATTTTGAGCAGAAAATAAATCAAACCCATCATATTCATCATAAACTTGCACAAATGAGAAGCAAGTTAGTTTTAATATATATAAACAAGCTAGAAATCACGAAATATCAGTTATAAAAATAGTTATAAGCTTGAATCACTTGTAGAAACTTTCAAAACCCTCAAACATCACTGAAATCTGTAAAATCAGATCAAATGAACAGAAGAGATAAGCCTAAGTATGAACTACTCTCTTGTTTCTCCTCTTGATTTTCTCTTCTTTGTCCTCTTGATTTTATGTTATGCATGTTTTTCTCTACTAATTAAGGTTTCCAGAGCTCAATATATATGTGTAGGAGCTGCAGCCACAAGTTGAAAGTTGCAGCCAATATAATCAAGAGATTCAACCTTTTTTTGTCTCGCCTGATATTAAAATGACATTGGAATTGGGAATAGAACGACCCCGCTTTAGTCCACCATTTGTCTTCATGAGGAGACCAAAATACGAGCTAGCAAGAGTAAAATACCAGCCCCCTTTAGTCCCACCATTTTACTCCTTGTTTTAGCTCCTTTCTTAAGACTTTAACTCAATTTCACTTTGATTGAAATGCTACTTGCAATTAAACAAATCCAAGACATAATTACACAATAAAACCTCATCTTAAGAGGTCAATTGACATCAATTTAACATTAGAAATCATTTAAAATGAACCTTGATCAACTCCCCCACATTTGAACATTTTCTTGTCCTTAAGCAAATCAATCTATCATCCATTTCAAAATAATGTACAAGCATAGGAAAAATAATTCAATTCATCCATCAATGCCATTGAACAAATTTCCTTAATTTTTCATTTAATATGACCAGTCAAGATGCTATAAAAATAATTTATCAAATCAGGTCACAAAAGAGATCAAATCATTTCATGCTTCATTCGATTTATCGTACTTCTAAAATTCCATTGCAAGTGTAAAATGAAAACCTATCAAGCTAAAAGTAGCATAATTTTAAGCAATTTCACTTCCTTTCTCAATTTGAACATCAAAATTTAAACAAAACAATGTGAGCTTAGCTTGGTTGAGAGGTCATTTAATCTTATTACTACAAGATGAACATTTTGTCATGAATATCCTTGGTACTTCAATATAACTTGCCTCACCTCAACTAGCTACTAACACCACTCATACACTTCAACCAATTGGTCCAAAGCCAGTGAAGTGAATGGTCATGTTGCTCACTTTTTAGTTTTAAGCACTTTTTTAATTGCATTTTTCATACTTTCTTTTGCACTTCCAACAAGGATAATAAAAATGGTAAAAAGATGAATTGTTTCTTGGTAAATATTCAGTTTTAAAATGGAATGATATAACAATCATAAGGAATAAATCATCAAAATCATAAAATGATTTGAAATCATTGACCACTAACCGTTAAAATTAAAATCATAACATCTTAAATGGTTAAAAGAAACAAAATCATAATGTAAAAATGGCTAATGATTTAGAATTAAAGAATCCCAAAAATTTTCCATAAATTATAGATTACTTTGAAAAAGGTGATAAATGAATAAATTGAGAGCAAGTAAACATAAGCATCAAACAACCATTCCCTTCCCCACACTTAAAGTAAACATTGGCCCCTAATGTTAGCTAATGAAAATGAAAAGCAAAAGGCGAGAGAAAAAGAATAGATAAAACTAGGAGAAAAATAAGTCTTGATGATCCATTGAAGTGAAAATGGAATAATGATTTTGAAGCGTAGTGATCAAGCTGAAATAAACACAAGAAAAACATAAAAGTAACAACATATATACCAGAAGAATGTTCCATGTATATACGTGTAATCAATAATCTATCCAAAAGGGGAGCCTAAATAAGAAAGATAAGTATAAAAATCATCAAAGAGAAATACATCAAAAGAAATGATCATGGCCATCCAAAAACAAAAATCGTTGATAATAACAAAAGAACTAATTTAAATACAAAAAGAAGGACAGTCTAGAAAATATAACTAAGAGGAGGTAAATATGAATGAGCATAATCTTATAAAACTCATAGCTAGCTTTGAGCTACCCCAATGCAATCAATAATAGTATCAATTTTATTTTCAACACACTGTATATAGTGCTTCAGGTTCAAGATATGCTGCTCCTGGTGATGAAATATAGTGAGTTGGCCATCAGAAGGAGTCATAACAAAAGGCTCAACTACTTCAGGAGGAAGGTGAATAACACTAGGTTTAGCCTCTTAAAAAGCCTTACTCATGCTTTTCTTTGGAGTAGGAGGTGGAGCTGGAGCAACATCAACATCAACATCAATGCCCTCACCAACATGTAATGGCCTATAAAGTAGATTACACCACTCTCCTAGAACTTTAGCATAAGACCACTGCTTAAGTAGTGGATATCCAATGATAGAAATTAGCTAAAGTTGCACAGCCACCTGCTCTGGAACAGAGACACCAACTTCTTGAATAATTCGAGTAATCAAAGAAGGGAAGCAAAAATTTTTGTTGATGTGCTTGGAGTGAACCAAATTTCCAATACTAGTCATGATGAGAGGAGCAAGGGGAGGTCCATCCAACTAGAGGTGTATTCCTCATCTGAGCACTTAGAAAGTTGTTGATCAAAAATAGGTGAAGGTTGGTTAAAACAAGATAGATTGAGCCAAGAGTAATCAAGGAAATAATTTGTCTCAGGGTATAGGTATCATCAATTGATCCAAAATGATTTGTCTAATTTTCTCCCCATTCATCTTAAACTTCAGGCTCATACCAATGGTCTTGTTGCCTCCACATCTTTTGGATAACTAAAAGAAGTCACCAAAAAACTACTCACTAGACAAACAAAGAAAGAAATAGAAAAATGAAACATAAAAAAATAAAAAATAAAATAAAGAAAACAACACAAACAAAAAGACAAACTCTAAAGCAAGTGGCATCGATATATCCCTAATATTACAATTTACTTCCTCAGTAACGGCATAAAAAACTTGATTGTGTTTGGTCACATACAAATTTAGCTTAAATTAATCTATCTTACAAAGGGCAATTTAACAATTTAATGTGAGATTAGCATTCGACAAGCATACCAATCAAATCAAGTAATAAAGTAGAGTACATTTAAGACTTAGAATATCAATCCCACAAGGAAGTTTATAGGATGTAAGTACTAGGTCAATCGAATTACAACTATCTAGAAAACACTCAGCTTTATGATTTAAGAAAATAAAGAACTAAAAGGTAATAAAAAATCCTAGAAAAACTCCAATCAATTTAAAAGAGCTATAGATTACTTTTCCTAAATTATTCAGTTAAGCTTTAGTAGTTGATAATTTAATTGATGGTTCAGTGATGCTTAAATATAGGGTCTTTTCTAAATCAAGGCAGTGTAATGGTTAAGACACTGTCTTATCTCTATTAGTGCTATCCTGGGGTTTGGTTATGCCTCAGACTTAGGTAATAAACTTAAAGTTTAGAAAGTCTAGTCCTAAATTATCCTAATCTAACACTAGTACCCTCATGATTAACCAATCTATAGTTAGTTCATTGATTTAAATCACGATGTTTATTGACTTTTCTAATAACTTAGGTAGAGACTGTCGAATCCTAGATTATTTGATTGCAATATCCTAAGTGATCAATTTAGTACAAGCATTAAGCATTCAATAAACAATTATTAATTGACTAATCATTCATTAACCATAAAGTAACACAATTAATCATCTATAGCATGAGAACTTAACTGAAATCAAACATTAAGCACAACAATTATTCAAAGCATAAAATAAATATAATTTAAACAAAAATACTTTAATTAATTAAAAACAACAACAATAATACAAAAAATTAAGAGTTTAGAATGAACCAAATCACATTCTCATATGGTTATCTAACTCTGAGCTACGTGTATAAACCTATAAGAACTTCAAACAACCTGAAAAAACTCAAATTACAAAAGATAGAATATCAAAACAACTTAAAAACGACTTTGATATAAAAACTAAAGAAAACTAAAGTATTTTGATCTAAAGCTGGTTGCTTAGAACATCTAGAGAGGCCCTCTATTTATAGGGTTAGATCAGCTGCAAGTGGAGGAAGAAGATAGGCCACAAATGTTTAAAAATCTGCCCGAAAACATGTTTGCGCGCAATCTCTAATAGGGCTATTATAGGACGATTTGCTCACCGTTAGCCTACAAAATCTAACTTCTTCAACTGTGGTCTGTAGTTTTTCAATGTTGGACTACACAAGGTGCCGTTATAGATTTGGAATTGTGTCCTTCTTTGATATTTTCCACCTAATCTCCAATTCTTAACATCAAATTACAAATAAAGCATTTCTAAACATAAATTAAACATTCAAACACTAAAATGGGAGGTAAATCAACATCAAATAAAAACCAAAAACACTATGAATTTGCCCTTTAACAACCCTTAATGGATCTAAGCCCAAAGAACATCTTGTTCAGAATATAAACCTCATTATACCTGATCTTGTTTAGAACTCTTACTCGGCGTAAGACATCAAGGCTCAGAAGGGCCACTATAATCTGCTTCTGAAGTGAAAGTTGATGTGTAGGAAAGTAGTCCTTGTCAAGGTGCTTAATGATATTGAGGTCAGACCAGTGTTCCACTCGATGAATGTACATCTCAGTAACATTCAGGATACCTATGAGTGCAAATAAAGAAGCCTAAGTAAAAGGAACACGGACACCACGTACCGTAGTATGAATATCCAAGTGAGCATTAGCTTCCTTCTCTTTGATGTTTTCATAAAACTCTATGACTGGGACAAGATAAAAAAGTCCAACCAAAACAAGAAAAGGTTCCCATTCGAGGGCCTAGAAACTAATCAAAACATCAAACTTTGCATCCAAAGATCTAAGGAGGGCTCCATGACGAACTGATTAGTCAGTCGAGCATCATACCATTATGCATTTTCACGAGAAGTGAATACGATTCGTCAAACGTCGGGAGTTTGCGAGAGCCTAAAGCACTAAAAAATTGTCTAAAGGCCATGTTAAACCTAAATAAACATAGAAAACAATAAAGAAAGGCCAAATTGAACATAAATTATGAAATGACCAAAATGCCACTAATTGAAAAACTCCTAAATTTTTTATGGAAAAAAATTTGGTATAGATGGATAATTAATGATCAGTAGATTCAAAATATACCAAAATTATAACAAGACAATTCCTAAATTGATGGAAAATGCAAAAATAAAAAGGCGGATGAACAGTAGCTTCAAAGCTTGAAACAAGATTTTGATGAAATCTGGAGGTTTTTAATGCAAATTGATGCTATAATCTAATAATGCTTGTAATTTTACATAAAAATAGTCTAAGAACATTGAAAATTGTGGAGAAATGAGCAAGAAATGAGAGATTTTAGGGTTAGGGTTCGCACAGGAGAAAAAGGGGAGAAGAAAAGGGAGTATGGTACATCTCTGCCTTATAGACGAACTAAAACGGCGCCTGTTGGGACTAAAATGGTACTGCTCAATTATGTCTTTTGATTCCCTACTTCAGAGAGTAAAACGCAACTTCCAACCCCCATCTTAGTACTGTCCTTTTACTATTTACTACCTGCAAAGTTTGACAAATTTTTCCCAAATGATTCCCCATTTAATCCTAAAATTAAATACAACATTTTAGACTCAATTTACTCTAAATTAAGCTTTGAAAACATTGAAATTGGTAGAAAAAGAGATAAAGGGATTAAAACTTATAAACTTCTGAAAAATAAAAATACTTAGATAAAAGAAAATAAAAAACAAACGAAAATAAACTTAAAGAGCTATTGAAATTAATCCTAAAACAATTAAATCAATAACAAAAATTATAAAAAAACTAAAGAAACTAAGAAGAACTCTTAAAAAACCACTTAAAGAACTTAAAGAAAACAAAATAAAAGGGCTTAAACAATATAAAAAAAAAGCTTTAAAACAAAGGAAAAGAAGACTATAACAAGAAGGGACAAACAATACAAGACCTAAATAATAATAAATATAAATATAAATAAAAACTACCTAATAGGGTCAGAAGGAAAAAAGAACGGTAGCTAGTTCAGTAACCCTATTAGATAAATATAGCTTAGCCCTAATTCCATTGACTTTAAAAGTTGTTTGGCCAATTGAAACCTCAATGATGTTGTATGGATAGAATTTAAGCACATCATCAGGGTCAGTCCATCGAGAACACAATTTTTTGGGAAAGAGTTTTAAATGAGAATTATAGACCAAAACCTTATCACTACCTCTAAACTCACGAGGAATAATTTATCTATCATGGAATTTCTTGGTCTATTCCTTATAAATCTGGGCATTCTCATAGGCACTAAGGCAAAACTCATCAAGTTCATTCAATTACAATAACCTCTATTCACCGACTTGCCTTGAGTTGAAATTTAAGAAATTAATTGCCCAAAATGCCTTATGCTATAATTCCATAGGTAAATGACTGGATTTACTATAGGCCAAACAATACGAAGACATACCAATAGGAGTATTAAAAGTAGTGTGGTATTCCCAATGTGCATAATCTAATTTTATAGACCAATCCTTTTAAGAAGTACTAACAGCCTTTTCAAGAATTCATTTAATTTCTCAATTTTAAATTCCCACTTAACCACAAGTTTGTGGGTGATAGGGCTTAGCAACTTTATGGGAAACATAATATTTAGACAGGAGAGTATGAAATTATTTATTGCAAAAGTGTGAACCTCCATCACTAATCATAGCTCTAGGTGTTCCAAACCTTGTAAAAATGTTTCTTTTAAGGAACTTCACCACCCCTCTATCATCATTAATGCGTAAGGCAACCTCTTCTACCCATTTACTTACATAATCAACTGCCATTAAGATATATTAGTTGGATAATAACTTAGGGAATGGACCTATAAAATCAATGCCACAAACATAAAAAATCTCGCATACCAAAATATTACTCAAAGACATATCATGTCTCCATGAGATATTACCCCTTCTTTGGCCTCTATCAAATGACTTAACAAATTCAAATGCATCCTTCAACAAAGATGGTTAATAGAATTCGAAATTAAGAACTTTATATGCAGTTCTACATGGCTCTAAGTGTCCTTAAACTTTCTTAAAATGACAATGCATCGAAACATAAGGTGCTTCCTTAAAAGGTACATATCTTCTTATTATTCCATCTTCACAAATATGGAACAAATATGGATCATACCAAAGAAACTTCTTCATATATAAAAGAAACTTCTTCCTCTATTGATAGGAGAAATTACAAGGAATGACATTTCCAGCTAAATAATTCACATAATCAGGATACCAGGGCAAGTCATCAGGAAACATCTCCTTGACTTTTTTATGGGTACCTTTTTCCATTACTTCCTCATCTAACCTCGAAAAATGATTGGTGATAAAATTCCCATCACCCTTCTTATCCTTAATCTTTATGTCAAACTCCTGAAGAAATAAAACCCAACTGATCAGTCTTGGTTTTGCATCTCGTTTATTTATTAAACATTTCAGTTCTGCATGATCAGTATACACTATTACCTTTGATAAAAACCAAATATGAAAGAAACTTATCAAATGCAAAGGTAACAACACGTAATTTCTTTCTCAGTCATGATGTATTAAGGTCCTATTTGCATAATAAATAAGGTGGAAAGTCTTGTCCTTTCCTTACGCAAAAACTACACCAATGCTATAATCACTAGCATCACACATTAATTCGAATGGTAGAGACCAATCACGTGAAACTAGAATAGGTGCACTTATAAGCTTAGACTTGAGAAGCACAAAAGAGTGCATACACTTTTAATCAAAGTTGAATGTTGCTTCCTTGGCCAAAAGCTCAGTAAGAGGTTTAAAGATCTTTGAAAAATCCTTAATAAACTTGCCATAAAATCTAGCATTTGCTAAAGAACTCCTTATTGCTTGAACAAAATTTGGAGGTGGAAGTTGAACAATGACCTCGATCTTTACGGGATCTACCGTTATGCCTTTACTGGATGGATATCTTATGACCTCGTACTATACACTCTTGCACTAGAAAGTGACATTTTTCCTAATTCAATACACAATTTGTCTCTTCACATCTTTAGATCACCTTGTCCAAATTGTCTAAGCATGAGACAAATAAATTTCCAAATACTAAAAAATCATCCATGAAAACCTTTATCCAAGACTCAGTCATATCCGAAAAAATTGCTAATATACATTATTGAAAAGTGGTTGAGACATTGCAGAGCTCAAAATCTATACGCCTATAAGCAAATGTGCCATAAGGATAAGTGAAAGTTGTTTTTACTTGGTCCTCAGAGGCTACTGGAATCTGTAAATATCAGTTATAATCATCCAGTGCACAATGGAAGATATGCCTTGCCAATATTTCTATAACCTAATCGATGAAAGGAAGTGGGAAATGGCCTTTTCTCATGGTGTCATTCAACTTTTGATAGTCAATGCACATTTGCCGCCCAGTGATCTTTCTTGTTGCTATTCGCTCATTCTTCTCACTCTAAACCACAGAGATACCTACTTTATTAGGTACCACTTAAACTGGTCTAACCAAAGGTGAATCAGAAATTTGATAAATTATACTCACATTTAGTAACTTAATTTCTTCATTCTTAACAACCTCCTTCATATTTGGATTTAATCTTTACTTGGATTGGGCAAAAGACTTACTACCTTCTTCCATAAAAATCTTATGTGTACAAATTAAACAGCTTAATCCTTTGATATCTAAAATTGTCCATCCTAAAGCCTTAATGTGCTCTCTTAATACCCTCAATAATTTGTCATCCATACTTTCAATTAAAGATGAAGAAATAATCACAAGCAATTGTGATGCGAGACTTAGAAAATCATACTTCAAATATGAAGGAAAGGGCTTTAAATGCAACTTTGGTGTCTCTTCAATTTATGGATTTGGCAAAGGCTTAATAAACTTTTCTAAGCTCTCCAATATCTTTAAAGGGTACCACCTTAAAGATATTTTCCTTGCATCTAAAGCTCCTAAAACTTTAGCTACTTACTTTTCATTCACATCTATAAACTGAGAACGAGTTAACACCTCCTTTTCATTGCAACAATAATTATTCACAGGATGCTACATTGCATTAGTCATATCAAATTATATTTCCTTATCCTAAAATGGTAAAATTAACCTTCCTCCATGGGCATCAATTAGGGCCCTTGCTGTAGCCATAAATGGCCATCCAAAAGTGATAGGCACCTTACTATCTTCCTCCATATCTAGTACCAAGAAATCTATGGGAAAGATAAAATTATTAACTTTAAATAAAACACCCTCAATAATCCCTCGTGGATAATTAATAGAATGATCACCAATTGTAAAGAAACTATTTTTGTCTTTGGTTCAGCGAATCCTAACTTCTTAAAAAATAAAAAAGGGTATCAGATTAGTACTAGCACCAAGATCCATAAATGCCCTCTATTTTTTAAAATTATTTATAGCATAAGGAATGATAAAGCTACCAAGTTCCTTTAACCTATGAGGAAACTTCTTCAATAGGATTACAGAACATTCTTCATTTAATTTAATAATCTCATAATCCTCTAATTTCCGCTTCTTCGACAAAATGTCCTTTAAAAACTTTGCATAGCTTGGCATTTATGTTATGGCTTCAGGAAATGGGATGTTAAAGTGTAATTTCTTAAACATTTTAACAAATTTCCCAAATTTCTTGTCTAACTTAGCAACTTTTAGCCTCTGTGGATAAGGAATTCATGGTTAGATTTGATCTTGATGGCCATTTACCACTTCCTTAACTTTTTCGTTCCTTTTTACTACTTCCATGTTTCATCAATTGGATGTTCTACTTCAGTCTTCTTTTCTAACTCTCAATTCTCAACTTCCTTACCAATTCTCAAGGTTATGGCCTTTGAATGCTCCCTAGCATTAGCTTCACTTGTACTTGGCAGCTTGCCAAGAAGCCTTTCTTGCAAAAGCTAAGCTATTTGGCTAACTTGAGTCTTTAAATTATTAATGGCTACTTCATCATTTTGCAATCGTAACTCATTACCTTTTTAATAAATTTTAGCATTTTCTCCTATAGACGTTATTTTTTAGGTCGAGATGGATTTTATCTAAATCCTGGTGGTGGAACTCTTTGTTATTAAGTTAAAGGTTGGTAAGTATTCTGATTTTCTTTCCAAGAGAAGTTAGGATGGTTTCTCCTTCAAAGATTGTAGTTATTTGAATAAGGGTCATTGCTTTGCCTATTATAACTAACATATTATGCTTTATTAGGATCTTTAGCAAAGGGACTACCTACTTGGTAATCTATGGACAGATGGGAGGAACTACCACAGTTATCACATTCAATTGGATTCCTACTTCCACTAATTCTAACACCACTCTCCAAATTATTCAGTTTCTTATTTAACATTTCCTCTTGGGCTGATAAAGCGACCGTATCATTAATAGTATGTATCTTATATGGCTTTCTTGAATGACATTCAAAATTATATTGAAGAATGTTAGTTGCCATCTCTTCTATGAAATTGTATGTTTCCTTTAGAGTCTTATACATCAAACAACCTCTAGCAGCAGCATCTGTTATGCAACGCGTAGAGGGTGTGAAGCCTATATAGAATATATCCACATGTTGCCACGCATTAAATCCATGGCTAGTACACTTGGCCAACAATTCCTTATACCTTTCTCATGCCTCATATAAGCTCTCATTTTCATACTAAAAAAATAAATAATTTCGGTTTTAAGGTCAAAGTATGTTGTATAAATTGAATATCTTGTATGTTTTGATGCCAACGTGTGGCTAATCATTTTTGTTGCTAAGGATTGATGTTTTAATGATTTTAAAGAGTTTTAAGACACGTTAAAGTGTCTAGATATTGTTTATTGAAGGTCTGAATGAACCAATTTTAAGCTGGCTACTTAGGATTAGTGTTTAAGATAGTTTAAGCATGAGAAATAATCTTAAATTATTAGAAAAATCAATAAATAACACAAATTAATCCTTGCATGACCAAACCTAGATTTTTTATGAAAGTTAGAGTTCTGAGATTAATTTTCCAGAACTCACCTTCTTGAAATTAAAACCCATTTACTTCATTTTAAAGCATAACCAAACTTTAGACAATATTAAATGGAGAAAAAACAAAATCTTAACCATAGCTTTGTTTTCATTTTGTGAAGGACTTTAATCTTGCCTTAAATGTGTTTTAAAGCTCAATTAAAGTATCATTCATCTCATCCTTAGCTAATTTACACATTTGGTAATTTTAAGAATTTTTAGAAGCAATTTAAAATTATTTTTTAATGTTTAAGCCAAGATAATCTAGTTTAAGCTATTTTCATATTTTTATTCAATTTGTCTAAGATTTTTCCTAAATAATTGTAATCTAACAGTCCTTGTAATTAAGCAAACTTTTCCCCATAGGATTGACATTGGGAGTCAAAAATTTACTCCAATATATTACTTTTGCGATAGGTGCACTTACCTTTATTACGTTGGTTTTCAAAGTAAAATTGTTTCAAAATTATTCAAAGTTTTAAAGTCACCTAACAAACGCAAAAAGTTTTTAGCACCGTTGCTAGAGATTTTTTTATCTTACTATTAGGAAAATTAGTTTCAATTACTTTAGGACTTCTAAATTTCTGTTTTATAATTTTTTTGAAATTATTTTCTATTTATTTTTGCTTTGTGTGCTTTATTCCTTTTTGCTTAGTTTGTTATTTTCTTTTATTTAGTATTTTATTCTAACTTGTATGCATACTCGATGACTCAATCCTAAGACAGTAGACTTCAATCTAGAACTCGAGCAATTGTTGAGAAAAAAAAAAGAATGAAGCTCGTGCAACCCCGTACAATCAATTTGATGTAAGAACCTCGAGTGACACTGAATTCGAACTTGTAGAAATGAATCTTGAGGAACATGTTGTTGTAGGACCTAAAGTACAAAATAGGGAACCAACCATGATGGACTTAACTTTAGGGATCCAAGATAGACCTGTGGCTAGTATTGTGCGGCCTAAAGTTAATGCCAATAACTTTGAAATCCCACATAGCATCATTTCAATGGTTAGGTCCTCCCAATTTGGAGGTTCAGTTTTAGAAGATCCTAATTAACACCTTCAAAATTTTCTTGATATTTATAATCTTTTTAAGAGATATGGGATCCCTGATGATGCAATTAGGCTTAGAATTTTCCCTTTATCTGTTAGAGATAAGGCGAAAGCCTAGTTGTCAACACTTCAACCTGATTCCATTACTATATTTAACGAATTGATGAAATTGTTCCTAGCCAAAATTTTCCCACCTACTAAGATAGCCAAAATGAAAACTAAGATCAGTTCATTCATGCAATACGAGACTTAGGGTCTATACGAGGCATGGTAACGATTTAAAGAAATGCTGAAAAAATTTCTGAGTCATGGATTCAATATGTTGCACCAAGTTGATATCTTTTACACTGGATTGACACCTTCAACTCCTAGAACCATAGATTCTGCAATTGGAGGCAATCTAATGTGTAAGACTGTGACCGAAGCTTATTATCTGATTAAAGATATGGCTATAAATAGTTTTCAGTACAATTTGCTATAAATAGTTTTAGTACAATTCCAAACGCCATCCAAGGAAACCGCATTGTGTTCATGCAATCAATGATACAATATCTCTTGCAGCTCAACTGGATGTACTGAATAAGAAGATTGATAGTTTAATGACTGGTGCTAGTAGTTCTCATAAGTTAGAATGTGAAAGTGGTGGTAGTACCCTTCATTCATCGTTAAAGTGTCAAAAAGGAAATCCTTTTGCCTAAGAACCAGAAAGGGCCCAATTTGTTGGTAATTTCAATAGGTAAAAGGGAAACCCCTTTTAAAACACTTATAATCCTTGTTGGAGGAACTATCCTAATTTTTCATGGAGTAACAATCAAAACTACCTGCAACCACCTCAACAACCTCAAGCTAATCCTCAAGGCCTACCTACACCTAGCTTTAGAGCCAGCCAACCTCAAAGAGAAGCACCAAATTTTGAAGAAACAGTTCGTAAGTATATCCAATCCAATGAGTCTAGAATGCAAAATCATGAAGTATCAATCAAGAACTTGGAGACTCAAGTTGGACAGATTCTTACAAGAAAGGCTACCCAATAAGCTTCCTAGTACACCTGAAGCCAAGCTGAGAGAGCATGCAAAGGTTATTATCTTAAGAAGTGGAAAAGAGGTTGAAAGTGAAAGGAAGAAGGAAGAAGAGAAAGGGAAGCAAGTAATGGTGGAGAGTGAAGATGATAGAAAATAAGAAGGATATGTCAAAAGAGAGAGAGTTAAGTAAGAAGAGAAGAAGAAAGAGAAGGATGATGAGGGTGCAAGTTCCAATAGGACACCTAGGATATTCGCTAATCTGAATGTACAACCCTACAAGCCTAGGATACCATACCCTCAATTGTAAAAGAAATTGGACCCTTTAGTTTAATTATGCTTTAAGTGAAACACATCTTTAAGTGTATTTGGTTACATGCAAAGGAGATTATTGTTTTTTTTGGATTAGTTAACACATCTTTAAGTGTATTTGATTACATGTAAAGGGGATTATTGTTTTGTTGGATTAGTTAAGTGTGTCAACGCTCCTCTTTTCCATATAAATATTGGTCAATAGGTTTCTCTTCACCTTAAACAATAAGATTGTGTATTATAAAGGCTCTTGATTTCCTTAAAAGATCTGAATTGAAAAGGCTCCTCTTTGCCTTGAAAAGACTTGTCTTGTAAGGGTTACTCTTCACCCTTAAAAAAAATTGTATTTGATTTTGAGTTGCTAGTAAAGAAAAATGATATCCAATAAGTAGTTGAAGAGAAGACATAGTCTATCTTTAAGGTAGGCGAACTTCTATAAAATCTTGTGTCTTTCTCTTCCCTTTTCTTTTTTACTATTACTCATTGTGTGATTTGGCTATCAATTTATTTGTTATCAAATTAGCCTTCACATGTGCATAACATATTAGATTGGTTTTCTTAGAGGGCGAGTTTAATTAGTTGAAGAAATTTTTTATCACTCAATTCACCCCTTCACCCTTCTCTCTTAAGTACCTTTAGGGCTTCCAATTGGCATCAGAGCATAGGTCTCACATTTGCATTAGTTTCTAACAAAAATGTGAGTAAGAATCCATTATGGCACATTTGCTAAGTTCATCTAATATTAAGGGTCAAAACATTATTAGGGCACCATTTTTCAATGGAAATCATTACTTGTATTGGAAAACTACGATGAGGTTTTTCCTTCAAGCTGAAAATGTTAAATTATGAGATATAGTGAGTGAAGGGCCATATATTACCACTAAGATAGAAAATGGTCAAAAAATTCCTAAAGTGAAAGATGAGTGAAGTATATAAGATGAAAGACAAGTTTCACTAAATAGTAAAGCCATTGATATTTTGATTTATACATTAAGTGAAAATGAATTTAATAGAGTGTATATTTGTAAAACAATTAGAGAAATTTTTCATACATTAAAAGTTACCCATTAAGGTACCAACCAAGTAAAGAAAAGTAAATTTTCATTGGTCATTCATCAATATGAATTATTTTCAATGCATCACAATGAAACTATTTCTTTAATGTCTACTAGATTCATTACCATCATAAATGCATTAAAAATTCTAGAAATAACATATCGAAATCTTGAACTTGTTAGAAAGGTTTTGAGGTCTACCAAAAATATGGGAAACAAAAGGTAACCGCCGCCTAAGAGGCTAAAGAACTTAATTTTTTATCTTTCGATGAATTAATAAGTTCATTGCTCACTTATAAGATGATGATGAAGGAATCAAAAGCAAAAGAAGAGGAAGCTTTATTAAGAAGAAAGAATTTGGCATTGAAAGTTAAGAAGGTGGAGTCTAGTGAAGAAGAAAGCTCTTCAAAAGATAGTAAGGATGACATAACTATTCTCAATGTGAGGATGACATAACTCTTCTCAATGTGAGGATGACATAACTCTTCTCACTTAGAAGTAACCATGGTAGAGAATTTTAAAATGAATTATTTGATGCTTATTGTGAATCAAATGGAATTTTTCAAAGCTTTTCATCTACTAGAACTCCTCAACAAAATGGAGTTGTTAAGAGAAAAAATATAAATTTACAAAAAATGGCTAGAATCATATTGAATGATTATTATGTTCCTAAATATTTTTGGATAGAAGTCATTGCGTGTGTATATCATATATCTAATAAGGTCTACATAAGGCCTTCCATGGATAAAACTTCATAAGAACTTTGGTATGGCAAGAAACCAAAAGTGAGTTATTTCAAAGTCTTTGATTGTAAATGCTTTATTTTGAATACTAGAGATAATTTGGGTAAGTTTTATAATAAATTGGAAGAAGGTATACTTGTTGGCTATTCTTTTTCTATTAGAGTTTATAAGGTGTTTAACAAAAGGACTATGAAGATTGAAGATACAATGTATGTTATGTTTGATAAATATAATCCTTTTAATGTCAAGATGAGTTTTTATGATGATGACTTAAACTTAAGCAAGGATATGGAGAACTTAAGGTCAAAAGAACTTTAAGAAGACACCTCAGATATCCATCCTTCATCGTGTAAGCCTATTATTGAACCAAGTTAGGTTAAGAGAGATGAAAGCTTACCTATAGAGTAGAGATTTAAGAAAGACCTTCCCTTCAACCAAATCTTAGGTGAAGTAGGAAGAACATTAGAAATTAGATCAATCCTTAGAGATTTATCTCATATGACGTTCAATTCCAATATAGAGCCTAAACTCATAAATGAAACCTTAAATGATGAGAGTTGGAATTTAACCATGAATGAAGAGTTCAACCAATTTTCAAGAAACAAGGTATAGACCTCAATACCTAGGCTTAATGATAATCAAACTATTGGTACTAAATGTTTCTTTAGAAATAAGCTTGATGAAGATGTAAACATTGTGAAAAACAAAGCTAGATTGGTATAAAAGTGGTATAATGAAGAAGAAGGGATTGATCATAAAGAAACCTTTGCACCCATAGCAAGATTAAAAGACATTAGATTTCTTACTTTTGCTTCTTATATAAGTATGAAGAAACCTTTGCACTTGTAGCAAGATTAGAAGACATTAGACTTTTGCTTGCTCTTGCTTCCTATATAACTTTTAAACTTTATCAAATGGATGTTAAAAGTGCTTTCTTAAATGTTTTTATTCAAATGGAGGTCTATGTAGAACAATCTCTCAATTTTGAAAATCATGATGCACCCAAGCACATTTATAAACTTGCTAAAGCTTTATATGGTTTAAAATAACCTCATCGAGCTTGGTATGACAAGTTAAGTTTTTTTCTTTTTCAAAATGGCTTCATCAAAGGAAAAATTGATACTATTTTGTTTATAAAAATGAAAATAATAATTTGTTTATTATTCAAATTTATGTGGATGATATTATATTTGGTGTTATTAATGATGTTTTATGTCAAGAACTTACAAAGTGTATGAGTAACAAATTCGAGATGAGCATGATGGGTGAGTTACTTAGACTCCAAAAAAAGAAAATGCAGGGTGGGATCTTCATAAACCAAGCAAAGCATACAAAATACCTGGTCAAGTGATTTGGAATGAGTCAAACAAAAATATTAGGCACACTAATGACCATCACCACAAAGTTGGAAAAAGATGAAGAGGGAAAGCTAGTAGATATTAAGCAATATCGAGGTCTTATTGGCAGTTTATTATATTTGGCCACTAGTAGACTAGATATTATGTTGTTTGTGTGCTATATTTTAATCTAGCCCTAGAGAGTATTATTTATGACTGTTAAGAGAATTTTGAGATACTTATATGGTTAATCATCTTTCGGTTTATAGTATCCTACAAAAACCTTCATTTATTTAGTTGGTTATTAAGATGCAGATTATATAGGTAGCTTACTAGATAGAAAGAGTACATCTGGCACTTGAAAATTTCTAAGACATACATTAGTTTCATGGTTTAGCAAAAAACAAATTTTAGTGGCTTTATTTACAGTCAAAGGAGAATATGTAGTGGATGGTAGTTGTTGATTACAAGTACTTTAGAATAGGCACAACTGAGAGATTATAACATGGAGATTATAAAGATTCCTATTAGATGTGATAACACTAGTGCCATTTTCCTAACCAAAAACCCAATTCAATATTCAAGAATTGAGCATATTGAGATAAGACATCATTTTATAAGAGATCACATGCATAATGGTGATGTTGAATTGGAATTTGTAGATACTCATCACCAATTAGCTGACAGCTTTACTGAACCAATGAGTGAGGATAGATTTTTCCTAATTAGGAGAGAATTAAGCATGATTGATGGTGCATCTATTTAATTGTAATGTGTTTCTAATTGTTTTTCCCCTTCTTTTTATTTGAGTTTTCCTGCACATTTTTAATTCTTTCTTATGATGTTAAAAAGGAGGAGAGATGTGTGTAATAATGCTCTAATTCTTAAAATTTTATATGATATATGGATTGCATATATTCAGGGGGACCATTAAAAAGTTTTTCATGAACTTAGGGGGAGTATTAGTTGGCATGTTTGAAGATTTGTGTTGTTTGGTTGTATTCATACTATGAATCTAAATTTGTTGTCTTGAAATGTAGTTTGTTCATTTGATGATATCACAAGTTTTGTCATCATCAAAAAGGAGGAGATTGTTGAACCAATGGAATTCCAATCTTAGTTTTAATGATAATAAAACATAATCTTTGTTATTGATTTAATTTTATATCGTGACATTCATAATTAGGTTTACTTCAAGATGATTCCATTTGGAAAGCTTGAAGCTTGAAGGGTAAAGATAAATTTAAATGAAAAACAAGAGATATGCAAGGTACAAGAACTTAGTTAGGTTGTTTTTAATATGATTGTAAGTTCTATTTATTATCTAATAGATTTAGGGGCTCAATTTTGATCATACATCGCATATAGTTTTTAAAAGATGTATAAAGTTTCATAACATAATCATTGAATCATTTTCATTATTTATATGCTTTAAAATTATATTTTAAATCTTTTTAAGTCTTATTCAATGTTTAGATAGTTAAGAATTGCTTTAGTCATTTTTTTGCAATTTTAGAATTGAAATTCATTAAGTTCTTTTATTGACATACCTCAAATCTGTCTAGATTTAAATTACACCCAATCTGATTTTTCAATACTCAAATCATTTTGTATTGCTTCATAATCATCATACACATTTTTCCTAAGGTCCTAAGAGTTCACTAAAATTTTATTTCATTTTTTAAGCACTTAAAACATTGATTGAAGCTTTAAAAAGACAAATTACTTAAAGTTGCCTCAAAAGAAGGGAAAACCTCACACATGCCAATTATTAAACCAATGGACAAAAGAAAGGATGAGGAGCTACCAAGATATTAGAAATACAAGAAGGATCATCCCTCCAATAAAATTCTAAGTGGTGTCCAATAAGAGGTAACTACTTGTTCTCATCTTAAAAATTTATCTCATCTTGCTTTATGTCTCAAATTGAACCTAGAAGTTTAGAAAAATATTTAGATGATGAAAATTGGGTTTTGGTAATGCATGAAGAACGAAATCAATTTTAATGAAACAATATTTGGAATTTAGTAACTAGGCCAAAGGAATACCCAATCATAGCTATGAAATGGGTATTTAAGGAAAAATTAGATTAATAAAGTAACATAGTAAGAAACATGGTTAGAGAAAAAGGTATGGATTATAAGGAGAATTTTCCCCTGTTTAAAAACCATTAGATTATTACTTGCATTTGTATCATACATGGGTTTCAAAATTTTTCAAATGAATATGAAAAATGCATTTTTTAATGTTTTTATTAAAGAGAAAGTGTATGTTAAAGACACGTTGCACCCAAGAACATTTCCAAACTTGTAAGGCTTTATATGGTTTAAAATAAGCATTTCGAGCTTGGTATGATAAATTAAGTACTTTTCTTCTTAAAAATGGTTTTATTAAAGTAAAATTTGATACTACTTTGTTTATAAAGAAAGACAATGATGATTTGCTTATTGTTTAAATTTTTATTGATGATATTATATTTGGTATTACTAATGAGATTTTAAGTTAAAATTTTGCAAAGCTTATGAGTAGGGAGTTCGAAATGAGTATAATGAGTAAGTTGAACTTCTTCCTTAAACTTCAAATTAAAATTTTGAAGGAAATAATCTTCATCATCTAGGCCACGTATATGAATGAGTTACTCAAACATTTGGAATGGATCAAGCAAAACTATTAGGCACATCAATGAGCATATCCATAAAATTGAATAAAGATGAGGATGGTAAGCTTATAGATCTAATCCAATATTAAGGTATGATTAGTAGTTTATTATATTTCACTACAATAATATTACATTTAGTGTTTACTTAAATGCTAGATTTCAAGCTTCTCCTAAAGAGTATCATTTGTAATGAACGTTGAACTTAGGTCTTTGATATCCTAGGAATACATTTTTAGAATTAGTAAGATATTTATATGCATATTATGTGGATCGTTTATTAGATAAGAAAATAATATCTAATGCATTTCAATTTTTATCTAATGCATTAGTTTCATGGTTTAGTATAAAATAAAATTTTATTACATTGTCTATGGTAGAAGTGGAGTGTATAGCCACCGGTATTTATTGCAAATTTTATGGCTTAGATAATAACTTAGGGATTATGGTTTAGAATTTTAAAAAATTACCATTAAGTGTTATAATAAGAGTGTAATTTTCTTGACAAAGAATCCCATTTAACACTCTAGGACAAAAACATATATAGTTTAGGTATCATTACATTAGGGATCATGTTCAAAATGGAGATGGTGAGCTTGAATTTTTCAATATTATGCATTAATTAGTGCACATTTTCACTAGACTAACGTGTAATGATAGATTCTGAGTGATTAGGAGAGATTTAGGAATGACAGATGGTAGGTCTTTGTGATTTTTAAATGATTGATTCATGTTTATGATGTTTTTGCTTTTTATAAACTAAAGTTATAATATATGTTGATTTTATCTGTAATCTTTGCATGTTTGAATCTTTATTTTCACCTTTTTATAATTTTAAAAGGGAAAGAGTTCATTGTAATATTATTTTTTATTACAGGGGAGTAGTAGAAATTTATTTTTTTGTTATAATGTATGAATTTAGGGGGAATGTTCATTTAATTTTTTGTTATAATGCATGAATTTAGAAGGAATGTTATTTTCTTTTTCTAACAAATTGAGGGGGAGTTAGTAAGTTCTAAACTTGCTAAAATGTGTTAAAATTCATTTTGTGAAAATTTTTGCAATATTATAATAAATCTAAGGGAGTTAGTTACTTTTGAAAATTTGATGCTTATTGTACTTTTATTAGAAAATTTGAAGTTTTGGAATGATTTTTGAAATTTGTGATATTGATTTTAGAACTAATTAATTATGTTACTTTTGTTATCATATGTAATATTACATCCTTAAATAATGACTATGTGATATTGAGTGAATTTGAATGTACTTAGAATGATTTGTGGACATTTGTAGTTTTTGTTGAACCAATGGAAGTTTCACTCTTTATTTTAATGATGAAAAAATATATATTCTACTAATTTTTTAAGTATTTGATGCAAAGTTTAAATATAAGTATATATGATGTGAAAGATTGGATTTGGAGGTCCTAATTGAATGGAAAGAAAGATTAACCATTATAGAATATTCAAGACTTAATTGATTTAGCTTTATACAGTACTCTAAAAGGGGACATGGTTGCTACGAGTGATCTAGAGAGAGTTGCTACAAGCTTAGGGGCATAAGGTTGTGGCTCCTATTATTTGAAACTATTGATCCCACATCATTATAGCTACTAGAGGTAGAACTAAATAAGCTACTAAGTTCATTCTCTAAGCCACTCCTACTGATAGGGTTGGAATTTATATTCTTTTCATATCAATTTTATGCCAAATTAATGTTTAATTGCTCCAACTTGATGTTAAAGTGTCTAAATATCATTTAC
>JAOXYD010200075.1:0-22278 GCA_028565735.1 Pinacopodium congolense | reverse complement strand
TATCAATCCTCGTGGGATCGATACCGTTCTTTACTACAAGTACGACCCGTATACTTACGGTTTTGAGCGTAAAACTCGTAGTTGTAGTTTTGCATCAACACTAAGCTATAATCTCTTAAGTTTGGATTGTGTAACTTAGATAATTGGAATTATAGGTTCAGTTGATTAAGTTTACTGACAAATTCAATTAGCCTATTGCTACTTATGGAAATCACTAGGACTATTATGTATCACAAGTTCATTCCTAGCAATAGAATTAGAAATTAAACTTAGGATGGGCAATCTTTTGAATAAATCCCTAATTCATGTCATTTATGCAGAATCCCAATTCAACCTTTACCTAAATAACAAACCCACTCAATTCTATTTCCATTCTCACAATTATGAAGTTAAAATACCATTAATATCTTCCAACCCAAGACTAAAATAGCTAAACATAATTAAATTAAGCAAAACAAAAAATAATTAATTAAAAGAAAGCAAAAGCTAAAAAATTAAAAACACCAAAGGAAAAACACAAATTGACCTCTAAACTAGCACAAACACAAATTAACTAAACTATTACTTAATAAACTAAAACCTAATTAAACTAAACTTAAATGAAAACTCTAAACAAAAATTCCAGCAACTAAAAATTAAATAAACACTAAAATTAAATGAATTAAAACCTAAGAAAATTCCTGAATCTAAATAACCAAACATATATTAATTAAAGACGTAAAGTATAAATGAAAACACTTGAAATGAAACTTCATTCAAATTAAGATTTGCTAAAGACAAAATTAATAACAAGCCATTTGAAACTTATAACTAAAAAGAAGCATTCAGCTAACTTAAGACAAAGCAATTGAAAATAAAAATTAAGAATATTTGGACATGAAAAGATAGCAAGCATTTGGACAACATTAATATAAGAAACTAAATATGAGAGCATTCAGACAACAAAAGCACTTGAATAAAATGAAAACTAATCATAAAGCTATGGAAAGAAAACACCTAAAATGGATAGCACATAAACCAAAATTAAAATGCAAGAAGATGGCTGATGAAGACACGTTGAAGACTAAGGAAACTCCAAATTGAAGATGAAATTGTTGACTAAGAGAGCTAACCTCACTATGCCAAAAGCAAGCTTCCAAGTTAAGGACGTGCTACTCTCTACCAAGGCACCAAGCTTCAAGCTTTCTCAAATCAAGTTGCTGCAATCGAAAATGCAAGTGGACAACTCCTCCTCCCTTTTTTATTTACTTACATAAACTGCTCCCCCTTTTATGAGTGGTGAGAAAGCTTTTATAGCTTGGTCAAATGGTCTCTTAGGGTTGCCGTGATTCTTAAGTTAAAATCCCTTTGCCTGCTACTCTTTAAATACTTCCAAGGTTGTTGTTTCTTGCTTTGCTTCTTGCCTCTTTAAAACACTAATGTTGCTCGATGTTGAAGTGAGGGAGCTGCTGCCGTTTTGAAGTTTCCTAACGCCATATGCTTGCCTCTTTAAAACACATGATGATGATGTCATATAGATGGAATCCAGGCTGGAATTTTTCTCCTCTCTTAAACACCAAGAAGCTACATTTTAGGATAGCCTAGAAGGGAACTCCTTACTTGTATGGGCTATCGTATAATAGAGGAGCTGCTGTTGTCTTATATGCATGGAAGGTTTGACTAAATGTGCTACTATTATGCTATTGTATTCAAGGATGAGCTGTTGCCATTTTGCTCCCTTTTTATGACCATCCTCATGTTATATCAGGCTATTATTTTGGATAGCTTTATATTTTCTTATGTTGTGCATTTTGGACAGCTTTTCTAGCTCTTTGTTAGCAAAATTTTAGACAGCCCTTAAACACCAATCTTTTGCTAAATTTTCCATAACACAAGCTCGAAATGTGTTTCCAAATAAAGCTTATTGCAATGTCAAATAAAGTTTCATTTGGATAGCTTTCTTTACCTCCAAATGTGCTAGCCAAATCTCTCTTTAATAGCTTTAAACTTTGGTTCTTGCATAAATATTTTTGGATCCTCTTAATATGTGTTTTACATTTTATTTTCTAGCTTGTTTTGTGGATGAATATCCTCTTCTCTAAGCCAATTTGTTGCTCACATGAAGCTCCTATGAAATGCACATGCTTTAATCCAAATTTTGTATTCCATCATCATATCTACATAAAAAATCAATAGGAACATAAAATGGGCAATTAAACACAAAAATAGGAATGAATTTCAATGAAACATCATATAAAAATATAACAAAATTCATTCTTATCAAAAGCAAATGTTAAGAGAGGTTTAAGAGAGAAGAAGTCAAAAGGTAGTATGAAATTAGAGGTCCTAAAGTAGTAAATGGACAACATAGAGTAAGATTTTGGGCCAAGAGTATAGCTTACTATAAGTGACCTTTCACGACTCTTTCTGTAAGTAGAAAGTGCGAGTTCTGAAATCAAACTACAAATGATCCAAATGTTACATAACTATGTGCAGTTTGATGGATTACCCAATGAAGATCCAAATGCCCACATCACAAACTTTTTAGAGATCTGCAACACGTTGAAGTTAAGTGACATATCTAAAGTGGCGATAAGGTTTCAGTTATTTCCCTTCAAATTGTGAAGTTAAGCAAAGCCATGGTTGAAGTCAAATTCCCTTGGTTCCATTACTTCTTAAAATGAACTTTAGTTGAAAAATTCTTGACAAGATATTTCCCTCCTTGCAGATTAGCTAAATTATGTAACGATATTATTTCTCAATAATGGAGCAGGAAAATCTCTCTGAAGCCTGGGAATATTGGAAGGACATACTTAGAAAGTACCCCTATCATAGTTTTGAGCTAGGCACATTAGTGCAAACATTCCATGGTTATCTCAACTTCACCATAAAGCAGATAATAAATGCTTCATATAGTGGCACTACTAGTTTTAAACTTATAAGTGGGGAAGTACAAAATAAAGTAGGGAAGTATAAAACAAAGGCCTAAACTTAGTAGAGGAGCACAAAGCATAGATATAGTGGCCTCATTAGAAGCCAAGGTAAAAGCCCTTACAAGGAAATAGGATAATGGGATGGTTGTATCTGCCTCACAGGGAAATAGGATAATGGGATGGTTATATCTACCTCACATTAAGTTATGACCTGTGATTTCTATGGAGGTAGTCATCCCATCCATAAGTGTTAGTTGGTGATTACGATTGGCCACATACAAAATTAGCTCAAATTAATCTATCTTTCAAAGAACAATTTAACAATTAATTCAAGACCAAATTTTCAGTAAGCGCACCGATCTAATCAGGTAATAAAGTGGAGTATATTTGAGACTCTGAATATCGATCCCATGAGGAAGTACTAGGTCAATCATATTACAATTATAAAGAGAACACTTAGCTTTATGATTTAAGAAAATAAATGACTAAAAAATAATTTAAAAAGCTTAGAAACATTCCAATCAATTGTAAAAGAGCTACATGTTTCTTTTCTTAAATTATTCAATTAAGTTTTGGTGGTTGATGATTTAATTGATTTAGCGATCAGTGATGCTTAATCTAGGGTCTTCTTTAAATCAAGGCAGCGTTATGGTTAAGACACTGACTTATTTCTATTAGTCCTATCCTGAAGTTTAGTTATGCTTGAGACTTAGGTAATAGGCTTAAAGTTCAGGAAATCTAGTCTTAAATTATCCTAATCTAAGACTAGTACCCTCATGATTAACCAAGTATTTGGTTATTTCACTGATTTAAACCATGTTATTTATTGATTTTTCTAATAACCTAGGTAGAGATTTTCAGATCCTAGATTATCTAAGGGCAATATCCTAAGTGATTAGTTCAAGACAAGCATTAAGCATTTAATAAACGAAGATTGACTTAATAATCATACATTGATCATTAATTAATATAATTAATCATCTATAAACCGATGTAGCATTACAACTTAACTAAAATCAAACATTAAGAACAACAAGTAATCAAAGAACATAATAAATATAACTTAAGCAATAATAATTTTATTAATTCAACATAACAACAACAATACATAAAATTAAGAGTTTAAAATAAACTAAATCACATCTCTAGATGGTATTCTAACTTAGAACACGTGCATAAAACTGTTGGAAACTAAAAACAACCTAAAAATCTCAAATTGTAAAAGATTGAAAAGAAAAACAACTTAAAAATTACTTTGATATGCAAACTAAGGAAAGAAAAGAGATTTGATCGTAAATTTCTTCAATTATTCATAATAATTACAAATTAAACATTTCTAAACATTAATTAAACAATTAAGTACTAAAATAGGGGTAAATATGCAACAAATAACATAAAAAACACTATAAAATCACCCTTAACGGTTGGTGGGAGTATGAGGATGGGCAGAATAATTAGATTACATGGGAAATTGCCAAAACAATGCTTAAAAAAACACGTATAACCTTAGGTGACGTAATCATCCCAATTTCTCCTAACGAGTTCAAGGCCAATAGGGTCAGAACCACTTGCCTGGTTTCCAACCTTAATAGCATCCTAACAAGCAACCTACCTTGGAGGAGTTACTCGCTAAATATATTACCACTTCAGATGTCCATTTTTGGGACATCAAAGCATCCATTAAGAACCTAGAGAACTAAGTGGGGTAGCTTGCTCAGGTTTTCAAAGAGACCACTAGGTGCTATACTTGGTAATACAAAAAAAAATCCAAGGAAACAAGTGCATGTGGTATTTAAAGGTGTTGATAATGATGTCATGGAGTTAGTACATTAATAAAATGAGACAAGAGAAGAAACAAAGAAGGAGGAAGGAGAAGAGAACATAAGGGACCATCACATTTGATTTAAGAAAAAGCATTTTGTTGTGGTCTAAACTTAAGAAAAATAAATCTAATTCAATTCTAAACCAAATCAAAGGCAAGCGTATCTTGTTAACAAGTAGCCAAGTATCATACCCAAGGGACCAAAATGAAAAAAATATCAAATTAAATGATGTGAGACTACTTAGATAACCAAGATTTTATTGATTCAAAAAAGAATTAAAACACGCGACTAACGAAATATGCAATATGCAAACTATGAGCAAAATGTAGTTAAACTTTACCAAAAGACAAAAACTGGTTAAGGGTTCATATTGTAATGGGTCAATCCCTTAAAATTAATGGTAGTTGATTGATTTAGGATTTACTTCACTTAATAAAAACATAATCAATGCTCATGGAAACATATTTTTCTCTTTAAACTTAAATTACCTATTTTATTCATGAATAACTTGAAATAAAAGGTATTAATCACAAGAAGCCTAGAATCAAGTTTGTTAATCCTAGGAATCCCCATGCAAGATCCTAAAGTTAGTCTACTTTTAGGTTTAAGTGTGTTACCTAATTGATTTCTCAGAAATCAAATACTAATGGTTATGGAATTCAATTACCCAAGACTCTAATCTAGGTGATCAAGCTAAACTAGGAAAAAATAAACATTAAATTAGGCAAAAATCATCCAATCCTAATCTATTTATAACCCAGTATTATCTTAACCTTGGCAAAAAATAATCTAATCACACATATTCATCAATAGAAAACAAGATAAGGTTATAACAAAGGTTTCCATTGAATGAATCAACAAGATAGATTCAATACAAATGTTAAAACAAAAAATAAAAATAATTGACAAGAAGATGGACACTCCCTTGAAAGTTCCCAAAAACATAGATTAAGTTAAAGAATAAACCTAGACATAAAATAGAAAAAAACGTAGCTATGGTGATGGACGAGAGAAACTTGTCTTGAATGCTCTTTAAAAGTGACGAAAATAGAAATATTTATACTCCCACAAGTGGTTGCTAGGGTTTAGGAATGATTAGGGTTTTATCTGGTCAATTTTTCCCCTAAGAATACAAAAAATGATGTTATTTTATTAACTCTGTTTAAACCCTATAAATTTACATCTTCTGCCTCTCTTTATATTTTCTACTTTAACTCTTTCTATACAGCTCTAATGGCCATGAAATTTAGTATGTAGACTCTGCACATGATGTTATTATACCCTATAAAATATCATAATGATACAAGCACTAAAAGTGTAATTAATGCGTTACCAAAATCATCTATGCCAAAACTAGTACTTGTTTGAGCTTCTCTTACTCTTTTCTTGATGCATCCTTTAAGACTTGTCATATAGCCTTGAAATTTGGTGTAGAATAGCATAGTAAAATTACTTCCATTTTCACCTCTGACATCAATATTATCTAGATCTACCTTTATGCCCTTGCTAGATATCTGGCAACCTATGACAATGCACTTATGGACTATGAAATTAGAAGATGCCACTGCTAGATATCTTCACATCTAGTTAAGAGTTTCTCTAAATTATCTAAGTATGCATCAAACGAAGTACCAAATATAGAGAAGTGATCCATGAAGATTCTAATGCAAGTTTCAAGCATATTAGAGAAAATAACCTTTATACTTCTTTGAAATGTAGTTGGAGTATTATACAAACCAAATGGTATGTTTTTATATGCAAATGTACTATAGGGATATGTAAAAGTTTTTTCCTCCTAATCTTCTGGTGTTACTGGAATCTACAAATAACCATTATATCTATCTAAGGCATAGTAAAAGCTATGCCTAACTAATTTTTCAATCATCTAATCAATAAAAGGCAAAGGAAAGTGATCTTTTTGAGTGGCATCATTTAATTTTGTTTAGGCTATGCACATTCTCCACCCACTTACTTTCCTAGTGGCTATCTTCTCATTCTTTTCATTTGACATACCACTTACACAAGACTCACCTAAGTGGAATTAAAGATAGGATAGATTATATCTATATCTAGAAGCTTCATTACCTCTTCCTTGACCACATCCTTTATATATAGGTTGAGTCATTTTAGGGACTGCACCAATACCTTACTTCCATCCTTTATAAAAATGTAGTGCATATAGAAGGAGGGACTTATACACTTTATATTCACAATAGTCCAGCCAATGGCTTTCTTTTGGTCTTGAAGCACCCTCAAAAGCCTCTTCTATATGGAACTTGAAAAATAAGAAGAAATAATGATTATTAAGTGTTTGGGTGACTGTCAAAATGCATATGTCAAATGACTAGGCAAGGGTTTAAGATGAAGAGAGGGAGCTTATTTAATTGAAGGCCTGGGCAATGACTTGACTGGTCTTTAGAGTGGATTATAAGCTCTATATTGTGTCCAATATGCTTTCACCAACTCATTTCTATGGTATCCCAGCTCCTCTTGCAACTCCTCACTTATATATTGAAGCATGCCTTGTGCTTCCTCCTTTAATAGTCCTATACAAACAATAGAAGAATGATCAATATTAGAAGTAATAAAATTAAAAAAGTTAGGATTTGATGGATTTATCATGGCGTTAAACACATCAAATACTAATTCTTTATCTTAAAGTCTCAAGATGACCTTCCATCATTGCATCTCGATGATGGTCTTTGCTGATGCCATAAAAAGTCTCCCAAGAATGATGTGTATGCCTTAATCCTCCTCCATATCAAAGACTAATAAGTCCACTAGAAAGATGAACTTGTTTACTTTTATAAGCACATCCTCTATGACTCTCCTCAGGTATGTGATGGACTTATTTGCCAACTAGAGTGAAATTGTGCTGGGTTTAGGCTCCACTAATCCTAACTTCCTTAGTGAATGCTGTTGCCTAAAACCAAGTATGAAAAAAAATCCAACTTCCTGCAACACAGATTTATGTAGTAGTGAAAAGTTGGGATTGTTCCCACGAAAAATTTTGATGTTAGTAGTTACGTAATAAAAGTAAGGGGGTTTAAATAGTTCATTAAAGAAAAGTTAATTAAAATATTAAATAAAAATAGCTAATGATAAAACAATGAAATTTTAATAATAAATAATAACAAATCTTGATTTTCAGTCTCCTTTGTTATTGAATTTATGATGTTCATTGACACTAATAATAATTAATTTATTATTAAAGTATTCATCATGGCAATTTTCTTTACCTATCTTCTTTAATATTTAGTTAACGGAAACATGTATTTAAATTAACACTTATTAATCAACAACCTGGATATGATCTCAGATTTAATTACTTAATAGCTTTACGAATCACGATGTCTATTTAACCTGGAAACTTTTTTTTTTCTAGAATTATGTCCCTAATGTAGTAGACAAAAATACTAGTTGTTACCTTTGATTAAAAGAATTAAATGTCAACCTATTTAATCTGGCTTTTGATTGAATAAAATCACACATTAGTTGCTCACCTAGCTATAAATCAAACAATCAAATAATAACCTAGAAAAATTAATAATTTACTAATAAATTGATTTAAATAAAGAATAAAGGTCTCACAACATTCAAAGTTCAATGACTAGGATTCTATCAACCAAGAAATAAATTTTAGTTACTCAACATCATGAATTTCTTTTTCCTACACGTAATCTATATTAAGCATCCCTGTAGCTAATTTCCTTTGTGTTTTGCTACTATTCATATGGTCCACAATTGGGTCCTTCTACTTTCTCCAAATTTCTCCAACTGTTGTCCACTCACATTTCTGTAACTTTATTTTTCTCTTTAACAGCTCTCAACCCCCTTGCTTGCTTAGGTCGCCAATCTTATTCTTTTATTGTTAGCCGCTTTACATGTTCTTTTCTTACTTGATGTCGAGCCCACCCATGTTTCTATCATGTTATTCTTAACTTAGGTAACATCCCCCTGTTTTTTGCCAGCCTTTCCTTTTGGTTTTTTTAGCCTAAGTCCCCCCCCCCCACTTTTTGGTCTCCACGTTTCTTTTTGTCCCCAGCTAATGTCCTAGTCCTCTTTGGCTCATTAGCTCACACTCCTTTTTGCTTTTTTATCTCATATTTTTTCATTTTTTTCTTTCTTCCCAAATTCTTCTTTCTTTTTAAAATCTAAGCACAAATATAAAAATACCCTTCTTTTGTTTCAACTAGCGTATGTAGGATCAAAGCCAAAATAAAATCTCCAAAAGTTTGAGTGCTGGTTATCACTTGGTTATCAATGCACGAGACTATGTCCAGTTAGTTCTAACGCCTATTTCAGCTTTTTTTATCTCAAAATTTTTGTAATTCTTTCTTTTTGATTTCAAAATATACCTTGAAATAAAATAAGATTAATTTTTATTAAGTACAGCATTAAACATCAAAATCATTGAAATTTAACACAAGAAAAAATGGATAATAAAGACATTAACATTCCTAAAAATAGAAAGAGGCATCAAGTTAATAGTCGCACCTAAATTCATTAAGGCCCTATCTATATGTAAGTCACTAATAGTGTAAGGAATAGTACAACTCCCTAGCTTCTTGAGGTTTGGTGGCATCTTCTTTAGTAAGATATCCAAACACTTCTTATTTAGCTTCACTATTACATACTCCTCAAGCGTCCTCTTGTTAGATAAAATTTCCTTTAAGAACTTAAAATAAGAGGGTATCTACTTTATATCTTCAGTTAATTGAATGTTAATATGTAACTTCTTGAAAATTTCAAGGAGTCTACCAAACTGATTATCTAATTGTTTACCTTTAAGGATAAGGGATTCGAGGTTTTATTAGATTTGTAATAGGGTCATCAAATAACTAGGATGATCTTCCTTTGTAGCTAGTTCTTTCTTTTCCTCCTTAATTTCTTCTTGATTCCTTTTTTCCTGACTCTTCTCCACTTCTTCGTCCTTCTGGTTCTCCTCAATTCGCTTAAGCTATTTACCACTTCACAACGAGATTGTCTTTGCATGCTCTCTCGGGTTGGCCTCTATAGTGCTAGGTAATGAACTTAAAGTCCTCTCCTTTAACAAGCTTGTAATTTGGCTCATTTAGTTCTCAAGATCTTTTACGGAGTCTTCCTAATTTTGCATCTGAACCTCTGTGTTGAATATACTTTGTGAGTAGCTCTTTGAGGTTAGATTTCTCCGATAGCATAAAAATGAAAGCCTTAAAACCTAGAGTTGTCACTCTCTAAACATTGGATGGCTATGCATTTTGATTATTTCTCCAAGAGAAGTTGGGGTGATTCCTCTACGCCAAAGTTTAGGTGTTAGAATAAGGATCCTCTCTATGCTTACTATAATTGCTCACATAATGGACTTCTTCTTACTCTTATGCAAAAAGATTTCTAACTTGAAATTTTAAATAAGGATGAGAATCTTCACCATAATGCTCGCACATAGCATAACTCTTAATAGATGAGTTAAGACATGCCTTCACATTATGCATCAAACTATTCGGCTTTTTCTTTAAAACCTCTATTTGGGTTGATAAGGCAGCTGAATTTTCCACTACGTGAGCACCTATAGGCCTTCTAGAGTGCCTTTTTGTGTGGTACTAAAAGTTGTTGGTGGTCATCTCATCAATCATGAAAAATGAAGATTAATTTTTCATGTTCTCTTCTCTTCTCTTCTTTTTTTTTTGATTTTTTTAATGAATCATACAATGTTTATAAACTAAACTTTTCATAGGATTTGGGTTTTTATGAACTTTAAGATGTAGTATTCTTATTTATTCTAAATTTAATTTTTGATTTTCATATTTGATGTTAAGGTTGTTTATGGATTTTAATGACATTATTTATTGAATGCCATGCAAATGTAAACGTTAGAATCAATGCTTTGATTTGTGTATGATTGGTTGAGAAATCATTGTAAGCTTTAAAATGTTACATAAACAATGCTCCTTGTATGGAGTCCTAAAGATAGGCTTACATAAGATGTTCAAGTTTGGTGTGAGCTTAGCTAAAACAATAGTTTCTATAAGGTGAGGTAATACAATTAATCAATAGATTGGAATAGAAAGAACTTTCACCTAGTTTGATAAGATGAATATGATTGCATAACTCAAGAGAGAATGTAATTTACCTTAGGGAACCTACTATCTAATGAATTTAGGAATTAAGTTAAATGAAGATAAATGATGAATACGATTACATCCTAAAGGGATTAATTACCTGAATCCTAACTTCATAACTAAGTGTTATGCTTTGTGAGTTTGTTTAAGAAATTTATTTTTAAATTTACTTTAATTCTTATCATTAAACTAATCAATCACTTTTCAATTTGTTAAGCTAGATAATTTACATAGGCATTCATTAGTAATAGTAGTTCTTGTAGATTCAACCCTAGATTTACCTTAGTTATATTACATTGTAATAAGTACAATTGCCTAGTTGTGTATTGTAGTATTTTTATAGTATTTCTCAGATAATTGTAATTAAAACATAGGCTTGTTTATCATGCATCAATTAGAGTGTGTTTTCTAGGTTATTAGGTTTTATTTAGTGTTTTTAATATGTTTAAGGTCTAATCTTTTTATGCTCTTTTATGTTCTTGTTAATGCTTTTGCGTGTGTTTGATGTTTGATGATGAAAGGTAAGATTTTGATCTTATTTGAGGTGTATTTTGATGTTTAGATGAGCAAGAAAATGCATGGGAAAAGCTCAAGAAAGCAATATAGGAGAAGCAATTTTGGGCACCTTGGCACCATCGTGCCTAATCTTGGTAGATAGTTTCTATCACCCTCACGCCATGGCATGATCACACTAGCTAGGATATGTTAGAACACGTGATTTATGGGTTTTTTAAGTGTTTGAAGCTATTTGGGAAACAAGAACCATGGGAAAACCCTAAGGGCCGCCTTACGTGAGTTAAAAAGGTATTTAAAGATAAAGAAAAACAAGTTTAGGCTGGTAGTAAGAGAAACTAAGATTAAACAAGGAAAACATCAAGATCAACTTAGATTTCCATATTTTTTTACACAAGGGCTAGAAGAAAAGGACCATCAAGTTTCAATCTCTTATCTTATCTCTTTTGTCTCTTACTTTTTTTTTATGTTGAATTTGGATATTAGGGATTTAATTTATACCATAGATAGCTAAATTTCTTTTTAGAGTTGCTTTTGAATTATTTTGCTAAACTTTTGTCTTAGTGATTCAATGCATATGTGTTTGTGATGTTTATTATACATATTCTTTAATTCAAATTGAGAGATTAGAGTAGGACATTTGTATTAGGTTGTGTAATGAGAGTTGATATCCTAATAGAAATGTAAACATTACGTTAATATGTAATTAAAGAGAGATCTTAATTATTTATTAGTTACACATAGATTGTTTCAAATCTTATTAGATAGTGAGGAAGAGTTTTTAGAGATCGAGAGGTTACAATTTAATTCCTATCTATGTGGTAATCAAAACTATGAGATATTTAAGATCAAGAATAATTGACTTAATAAGGTAAGGGAAAGAAAAATAAGGATAGAAGAAATTCCAAAGTGTTTGTCATTCATTTATCTCAAGTTCACTACATTCTTAATTATTTAATTGTTGATTTGTTTTAGTTTAGTTTATTTTCAATTATATTCATTTTAGTATTTTCCTTAAACAAAGTACAATTCAAGTTGTTGGATGAATAAAAACAATACTTAAGGGAATGATATTAGTATACTACAAGATATGACCCGTATACTTGTGATAGAATAGACAACAATAAACACTGAATATAATGTCAGGTCTACAAAAAGTTAGTTATAATAAAGTACTTATCATTCCTCGTTACAATTTAGAATATATTAATTTGCCATTTTAATCCTTATTTTTCTAAAGGTTTTACTTGATCCGTGCCAAATCTTTTTAGCAACCCTTTAATGTATCTGAATTGATTTATAAATATTCTATATATTATTTGCCTAATTTACAAGCCTAGAAATAAATTAAATTTCCCATCATACTTATCCCAAATTCTTGAGCCATACATATTGAAAGTTTCTTACACATTCTCTCATTTGTAGTTTTGAGAATAATTTCATCAACATATATTTGCACACCCAAATTTCCTTATTTTTGCTCTCATTGAATAGGTTGTATCTACTTTTCCCTTGGAAAAATGATTTTGCAATAAGAAAGCACTTTAATCTCTCATGTTAAGCTCTAGGAGCTTGTTTTAAACCTTATAAAGTGGTAGAAAGCTTTATAAATCTTATATATATCATTAGGTGTATTATAGTCCTCAAAATCAGGTGATTCCTCTACATAAACCTTTTCTTTGATGAAATCATTAAGAAAGGAACTCTTCACGTCTGTTTAATATAACTTAAATCCTATGTAGGATGTAGATACTAAAAGAAATATAATAGCCTCTATTTTAGCTATGGGTACAAAAGTATCCTTATAATCTATTCCTTTTTCTTAGTTATAACCCTTGGCTACTAACATAACTTTATTTCTCATAATATTACCTAATTCATTAAGTTTGTTCCTAAACACCCATTGGTACCAATAATTTTATGATTATTTGGCTTAGGTACTAAAGTTTAAACTTTGTTTTTTTCAAATTGGTTAAATTTTATATTCATAGCTAACACCCAGCTTTCATCAATTAAGGCTTTATCTATGGTTGTAGGCTCTATATTAGAAATATAAGCAATATGAGTCCAATCTTTAAAGGATTATTTAGTAACTACACCTCTTTAGACATTAACAAAAGTTTGGTTTGAGGATGGTCTTTCTTATATCTCCACTATCTAGGTAAACTCTCATCCCTCTTATCAACCTCACTTGGTTCAACTATTTGTTCACTAGGAGAAGGGGGATTTTCTATTGCATGGAAAATGATCCATATTTATGAGTTAACATTGGAACCCTACTTTCCTTTACTTGATTAGTGCCCTCATAGATGACATTAAGTGTATTCCAAATTTTGTGAGTTGTTTTACACATCAAAACTTTATTGAATTCTTTCTTAATATGTGAATAAAATAAGATATGGAAATCATTACTATTTAATGAAATTAATCTCTTATCTTTACCTATCCACTCCTCTTTAACCTTTGGAACTCTTTATTGATTAACTAATTTCATAGGAAGGTAAGGTCCATCACAATCTATATCCTAAAGGTTTGGATTTTTAGCCATAAGAAAGAATTTCATCCTAGTTTTCTAATAAAGATAGTTACTACAAATGAAAAAAGTTTCTCTACTTATGTTTTCCCCTCTTTGCTGGATGAACTTATCAAGTGTGCCATACTAGATCATTTTTCTCACAATTTTGTGATAGAGGTGCATTTTATTGATATTTCATATGTGCTTTAATGTTGTTTTACCATTATTTTAATGTCAAAGTGCCTAATTTGTGTTTATTATAAGTGAAATTATATGTTTAATCTAGAAGACATAAATTCTAGGTGAAATAAGCCAAATTTTGGAGAAAATTTGTGTTGGAGCTAAAATCTAGACCTTTAACGACCAGTTTTAACAACGTCGTTGATGATCCATAAACTACCCTTGATAGTTGCATTTTAGGTTCTTTAATGGTGGCTGCAGTACAATGTTGATAATGACACTGTTAACTGCTGACAAGCATTTAAAAAACAAAATTTCACTCAAAAACTCAAAGGTAACCATTTATTTTCCTCTTAAATCAGCTTAAACCCTAAAGAAATACTTTATAAGCATAGAAAAGGAGCTTATCACATCCTCTTTTTGCTTCGAATGGAGTAATCCCTTGTTTCTTAGTTTCTCTCTTAGGTTTAAGGGCTTTTCCTAATTTCTTTCAATTCTGTCTTAAGATTTCATTTATCAAGAATGGTTCCTTCATGTTTTTCTACTTTTTTAAATTTTTTAAATTTATTTGTTATTTCATTTCATTTTGTGTAAATACTTGATGAATATTTAAATATTTTTTAATAGATAGCTGAATCTTTACCTTTGTTATCTTTATTCTACATTTCCATTATGATTTCTTAATTTTTTTTTCCCGTTTGATCTCCTTTAGCTAGTTTAGTTTTTTTTAGGTTTGAAGATATTAAAGGGATGCATGTGTTTAGATTGTGAGATTAGAAATAGGTTTTAATGGGTATTATGCTTTTATGCTAAGTTTAAGTTGAAAATCCATTTAAATATCAATAATTAAGGATTATATATAGGATTGATCACCCTATTAGTAATTTATATTTCTATTTCTAGGTTTGAGCTGTTAATCCGTAGTTGCCATTAGTAAATTCCACAAGTAGTAATAAGTTAATTGAATTTGTATGTGAAACTTAATTAACTTAACCTAGAGTTTCAATTTTTTAATTTACATAATTTGAGCTTGTGAGAGTATGGCTTAAGTTAGTTATTCTCTAGTTCTTAATATTGTTGAACCACTAAGTTTAGAGAGCTTGGTCTAGGTTATCTCATAGGTAAGGGTAAATTTATGATCGTATCAAATTTATCTAAAATTTGGATGCAAGAGCTTATTTGTGTCTATAGGTTAACATCTTAGACATAACACAATTTACATATTTTTGATAACTGATTGTAATTCCTAAAGTCCTAATAATATCATTTGCCCGCTTTTCTATCACTTTTATCTATTTCATGTTATTTTACACTCTTGTTTACTTGCTTTAATTTCGTTAGTTATAGTTTCTGCTTAGTTTAATTTCATAAACCCAAGGGTGTCTTTTATTTTTATTTTATTTTTTGTAACATTAAAAATTTCTTCAACAGTAACCAGTTTTCTAAGGGATCGACCACGACTTATTCTTCTATTAGGTTAGGTATTTATTATTTAGGGGATTACAACTACATTACCATTTTGCTAGAAATTAACTAGACTAGAGTGAGCCTAACTTTAATACCAATTATAAGTCCTAAAGGAACTGGGGGTGGGGGGGGGGTGAGGTTTGGTGAATTGAGTTTTCTAAGAACCTTTTCTAATATGAAACTTTAACACACTTAAAGCAATTCCAAACTAGGTGAATTTCTGAAATTGAAATTCAACCGAAACAATATGTCAATGATTATGTAAAGAGTAAAACTCAATATATATAAATCAAAGACACAGTTTATAAAAATACAGATATCAATCAACTCTCACAATCAACATCAATATGGGAATGAATCACTTGCACAATTGATATCAATACAAGATAAATTAATTCCACAAAACATCAATAATGTAAAATCAATGAAATGGCATAAGCAATTAATAACATAAGCATAAACTAATATTGTGAGATATGGAATTCAATCAATAATAATTAAAGGAGGATAGGGAAGAGAGAAGACACCAGAATTTATAGTGGTTCAATAATAAAATTGTTGCCTAGTCCACTCCCAACACATTTAATGTTGGAATTTGCATTTTCATAATGTAGCAATTTATAATCTTCTTTCATAGGTAAAGAGTAACCCTTACAAATCAAAATCATCTTTATTGGAGGTGAAGAGAAACCTTTGACAAATATTTTTAAGGCAAAGAGGAGCCTTTACAAGATTAAATAACCAATCAATTACAAAAAAGCCCTTACCATACATATAGAGGTGTTTCTTTTTAAGCACAATAAAATAAGGGATCTTATGCGTATAAAATTAGAAAATATGAATCATGTGCCTCTTAACACCTCAAATAACTAGAATATGATTATTTTGAAACATATAAATTAGATATATAATAGAAAATATGAAGTTGAAGTAAGATGGACTATATAAGCTACAAAACAATAATGATGATAGCATTTTATGCTAAAAACTCATACACATAATATAATCTGATAAAAAAATCATAATCTCCTGGAGGCTTAAAAAAACATAAAAGAATAAACTAGACAGATAAAAATGTATATGAGAGTTAAAGAAAAAGACTGAAGATGAAGAAACAGTAATATTAAACATCCTTATGTATAAAAACCTTATAATTTAAAAAACTCAAAACTCACATTTTGTTGAAAATCAATAACTAAAATTCTTTTAAGACCTTAAAGAAAAAAAGGAAAATAAATTGAAAACACAAAAACATATAAGAAACTTAAAAGAAGAGGATTGAAAGACAGAACGCCTAGAAGCTTAAAACTTTGATGAATATTATGTAATTTGCTCAAAACTGTCAAATAAGCTTTTCTTAATTCAATCAGCCAACTTGGGGGGGGGGGTAAAATTAGGCTTTTAAATGGAAATAAAACATTGGAATAATATGGTATCTATTCAGAAAGAAAAATTAATGGATTATAGAAAAAAAAGGAAAATTTCCATTAACAAATGACATCAATGGCAATTATGTCAAGGATCAATGACGTCATTGAGGCCCATCATTAATGTCCAAAACAAGGATTACAGTGGCTCTTTTGCATGACTACAACAGGTTATTAAACCTATGTTGATACCCACCATTAATGATCCAAAAAATCAGTTAAAAAACTTGCCCAAAACATTTTGAAGTTTTTTTATTTTACTTAAAAACTAATGCACATAAGTTACAAAACACATTTAAAGTATGTTTTAATTGCTACATTGATTTAAATGCTAAAAGCTCAAAATTTGAGTTATTAAAATAAAGTTTATGGAATTTTAAATCTTATGAAATGCATGAATTCAAAATTTATGACCTTAGAATATTTTAGCTTCAAAAAAATCTTACACAAAAATTTTGAAACTCAAGGCTAATAGTCTTTAAGCTTCCATAATACTTATTCTCCCTTTTCCTTCAAGTTTGACCTTCAATTCTAAACTTTTCTCCTTGAATTAATTCTAAAATGCAACTATATTTTAAACTTTACACTACAAACTCAAATCATTAGTAAACTTCATGCTTTTTTATCATTAAAACTAAGGTTGGATCTTCTCTGAGTTCAACAGGCTTAAATTTATATGAGCTTGGCATAAGTTTTCAAAATGTGTAGAAAATTTCATAGATTAAGAAATGTTTTGGTTTTTTAGTTTAATAGAAGATTTGTGATAACTAAAAATTTTTGGGGAACTTTTTAAACTTGGTTGAGACAAGTTTTGTGAAAAGAATAATTTTAAGGAGTTTTGAAAACTCTGAAAACTTTAGAAGTTTTGAAAGGTTTGAAAAAGTGCATAAATTTTTATTGGTCAAGACATATTTTGTTTTTTAGTTCAATTGGTAGGTCTTGGTGTTGAAAATCATTTTTGGAGGGCTTTAAAACTTAGTTGAATTGGTTTTTAAGTGAAAGGAAATGTTTTGATTTGTCTTGAATCTTTGAAATATGCTATACAATTTGGAAGTTAGCTCTATATAACTATCAATCGACTAGTAGTTAGGGACTAGCCAAATAACGTATAATTTTAGGAAAGAGTAGTCAACAATTATTGTCCAAGGCACATGAAAAATCCTTTAGCCTACTCATGACTTCTTTGAACACTTCCATGTCTATATTAGGGTTGTCCATTAATGTAAACAAAAGTTATATGGTTTTATCCACATCTACTTGGTAATAAGTAGGTAGGTTTCGAGGTTAAGAGGTTTGAAAATGAAGGAACCTTCGTTTATTTACTTAAGCCTACCTATTATCATAAAAATGCTTTAATTTAAATACTACTCTCCTTTGATTGAAATAATTAAATGAAAATTGAATGACTGGTGCTATAAAGTCTTGTCTTATGCAAGAAGACTATAACTAATTAAATCAGTACTTTGGTCAATGTCTACATACCGATCTGATCACTTTTTCATAGCTAAAGGCCTTAAAAATTATAAGGATGATGTTGAAAAGTTCCTATATTTTGGGAATTATGTCAAAAAGTATATAGCCAAAGTTAACTAGTCAGATGTGTGTAAACTTGTGAGGAAGGAGGTTAGAGATCACAACAGTCAAGCTAAGTAAAAAAGTGTATATGGGGAAGAGACTGTGAAGATATCTAGATAACAATGAGTCCTTATGGGTGAAAAGGGCTTATAGTTACATTTTACAACAAAGAAATCTTTAGGGAGCTTAAATCAAAATAGTCACTCCCCTTTCGTCACATAACTATTGAAGCTAAGAAGAAACATAGTAAATTATATTAGATGTATAATAGGAAATGATGAATCATCATCTTTTTTTTTATTTATAATAGTTAGAACTAAGTGGTGTAACATAGAATTTGACTTCAAAATTATAAGAAAATTCCTAAAATCAACTAGAGTGGGGGACACATGCTAATGGAAACTCCTAGATACATTCTTTGCCGAGTATGCTTGCTATATTACCACATTACAACAACGATCTTAGTAAAATAGATTTATATCAATGAATTAAGGGCTCATCATAGAATTTCACAATTAAATCATTTAGGAGTTGTTTTTAAGAGTGCAGGTCAGTTCTAATGTTGGAAGAACATGGTATTGAATAAACTCCTTTTGCTTAAAGTCTCCTTCTTGTTAAAAATATATGTTAAGGAGAAACTTCCTACCTAAACAAGCTTAACATCCATAACATCCCCTCTAGATGTTACTTATTCAAAATCCAATATGAACCTTTCCACCATTTTTAATTCAATTTTGAGTTTTTAAACTTCATTTGGCATTGCATCAAAGGTATATGCCATATAAATGATTCAACTACAAATTTTAGAGAAATTTTAAATTGGCTTATGTGGATTAAGAACTATATTAATGGGGACCTTACTATCTATTTAACTGCATTTGGATCATGCATATATAACATCTAGGGAGAAAGAAATAATTGATGTTTTAGTGGCACTGAAACTTCAAAAGAACATCTACTTAATGACATTGTCTATTGGACTAAAGATCAATTAATGATAAATGGAGCTAGGCAAAGATGCATCTACTTAATTTAAAAAGCATGGAGATTGGAGGCTAGCTAGTGTAGAGAAGGATATAGGTTAATACTAAACAACTTCTTCCTTAATGGAGATTAATATGGTTATATTTTTTGTGCACATAATGACATCAAAGGTATAACTTTTATCAAGTTCAATTGTTTAGTTCCAATGATGATGATATTTTGTTCCTTTGAGCTTAATAGGAGCCCGTCAACTTTTTTTTTTATTGCAAGGCTCTTAAATATCTCTTATTATATAGATTTATTTAATAAAGTTGGTTTAATTTCATAAAAAAACTAGGTTTGACTATTTGATTAGGCTTGATGAATGGCTAAATCAATTGATTAGGCTTGATTAATTTGGCATTTGAATTTCCTATTTCCCTTCCCCATTTTTACTCTTATTATGTCCATTTTATTAAAATTAATTTTAGATTGTACCATTTTTTTTTCACTATCTCTTATTGTTATTGAATCAAACAATCATATATAGATAAACTTTTAACATCTAACAGAAAAAAATATAAAAAAAGCAACAATTTTTATTTTGATCCATTTTAAGATTTTTGTTCAAAAATTAAAAAGAGTAAGTTAATAAAGCCCAAATACTAATCCCAAGACCACATAACTCCATTGCTTAGCCGTCAAGTAAGAGTTAACAATACTAGAGGTAGCTATAAACTAGAACATAAAAATAAGGATCAACTAAAACCACTGCATGGTTTGCGAGACCCTAAACAGATAACCAATGATAGTGTCTTAGAGTCTTTCTATCCATCATCTCGCTAGCTTGTAACTCATCCTAATCTCCATCATTTAGCTAGTATTGAAGAAACTACTAGTTTTCGTAGCTATATACTTATCACCTCTCACATCTAGGCTAAAGTTGCAGCAATGATGTGATCCTATCCTGCTGTTCATCTTGGAATTTCCTCTTGTTTCTTTTCCACTGGAGGACATATATAAATGCATTTAAGGTTAACTTAAACAATTTGTAATCATCCTTTAACAAACTGTTTACTATTGAGCTTCAATATGATAGCTGACTAGTCATTTGCAGGGGCATAGTGGTTGCATATAAATTGGACTGACCACCATAATTCATTAGAATAGGGGCATTGAAAAAGTAGATTCTTTAAAGATTCCTCCACCTTTTTGCATAAGAGAATGTTTATCCACATTAATGACAAGACCTTTATATCGATCAAAAGTTGTTAGCCTATTATGAATGCCTAATCAAAGCATGAGGGCTGCCTCTAAATAGCAACCTTTGAACTAGAGTAGTTGAACCATGGAACCTTTGGAGATAGGAGAGAAATTAAAGTTGTACAAGACTTATTTATAAGCAAAACTATCTCAATCTTGGTCTGTATAACCTTTTCTCTAGCCTAGATATTGGGTTATAATGAAGAAGGACATCATGTAGAGTTGCTAAGCCAAGAAGGTTGTAGTTTCACCTACCTTTATACATTATAGAGTTCAGGTTAGCTTGAAGAGGTATAGAATTCCTCAATCTTTACGGGGATCGAACTGTATAAGGGGGCCATGCCTAAACCAATTATCAGATCAAAATAAAGTGTCGCATCCATATATAATCATAGGTAAAAATGAATTGTGCAACAAATTCAAACGTCTCAATATCTGTTACAAGGACTAGTCTAAGGTACTTTATAGGGAGATGTATGATTCGCATGCCTATTACCTCTACCAAAATAAGAGATAAGTTTTCAACAAATGATGATAGGATGACTTAAGCATAATTATTTTTAAAAACGAACATATGAATTTAAGTTCTTGAGAGCCAAAACCTAAATATTTAATTTATTTTTGAAAATTATGATCCTGAATTTTAATCCGAAGTTAAAAAAGAAGCAATTATTATATATTTATTCACGTAAATAACATCAAATAGGTTTCCAATAAACTTAAACTCTTTAATTGTTGAATTATTGGAGACTTGATTGCTTTGGTTTTTATTTTTGATTTCTTTATCACATTTTTAATAATAGAAATTAATGATAGAAATGTTTTACTTTCATTCATAGCATAGTTTATAAATTTTCAAATATATAAACATGACACTATAAATAAGAAAACCTGGTTTCTTTATGTTTTACAAACATGTTTTATAAATAGATTTTTTAACCTTGAAAGATAGATACAATATATTAATTAATATGTATTTTTAAGGAATATGAAAGTATTTTGATCTAAGAATTTAGATTCATTTTACATTTGATAGTCATTAATAAATTAATTTTTATAATAAATCTCATTCAAATTGTTTTTTATTTCAAGTTTTTATTAAATTTGAGAGTGTTTTTGAAGCATACTACTAAAGTTAATCCTATTGAGCATGTTAAGGAGCAGTAAAGAGACAATGCTAGTTTAAAGAAGAAGAAAGAAGTAGAAGAGAAGAGAAAAATGAAGGTGGTGGAGAGTAGGAAAGAAAAGCAAACTATAGAGGAAAAGTAGGAGTGACCTAATCTTTTCACCAACCCTAATGTGTAAACATCCAAGCCTAAGATTCCATATCCTAAACGTTGTAAAGGTACTTGGATTTACAAGTTGGGAAGTTTATTTAAGATGTTACATATTAACATCCCATTTGTTGAGGCACTTGCATATATGCCCTTATTGCGTTGGTTAGGTGACTTTAAAATTTACCGACGTTCAAATTGATTTTTACTTTGAAACCAACGTACTTTTAAGGCAAGTGCACCTATCGCAAAAGTAATAAAGCGG
>JAOXYD010200067.1:0-22289 GCA_028565735.1 Pinacopodium congolense | reverse complement strand
TTTTTCTTTTGAGTGCTTGCAAGTGTTTAGTAACTCGTTTGTATGATATTAAGTGTTTAATATCATTTTCTATGGTTTGGTAAGTAAATTTTGAATAGGATGTTTTGTTTAAATTGAAAAAAAAAGCAAAAATGTGTGATTATTTAAAAACAATAGAGCATATTTTTCACTCTACTATCCTCAAACCAATGTAAAGGTTGAAATTATGAGTGGTACTAGTAGCCATTTAAGAGAGTGATCTAACCTAATAATTGAAGGCGTTCAAGAAAATATGTTCACCCTTATGTTAAAAAATTGGACTTAATTTGTAGGCTTCACTAGTGATCATTTATAGAGAGAATTGATTAGGAAAAAGTGGCACAGATTCACAACATAAATTAAATAAGTATATCAATTCCTAATCTGTTAACTTTAAAAGTGAAAAAAAATAAAAGAAAAGAAAAAAGGGGTTAAAAGTAGAGCTAAAGGCTAGTTGTGAGAGGTAATATATCTAAGTAACCAGAGGTGTGACTTAAATGATCCTCCCGCTAAAAAGCTAAAATGACATTCTAACCAAGCTAAAAGAATATCACCTGGTTGAGTAACCAGAGATGTTCCCCATAAAACATGCATAATTGCATAAAAATACTTGGTAGTTTTTCATAGTAAATGCTAAAAAAATCGATATTTAAATGAAAAAGTGAAACATATGGATACTTTTTTTTCAATATTAAAATGTTTTCAGAATGATTTCTTAGTGACAGCCTACTTTTGACTTGGTAATTTTAATATAGTGCATGCTTACAAATGCCATGGATGTGAGAATAGGACAGTAATTTTCTAATTAAAGTTCATTTTCAATTTAAAGACACTCATGATGTGACTAGAATATGTGATTTTTTTGGATTTCCTATAATGATTGATGTTCTTAGTTAAGCCAATTTTATTAGATCTCTTGCCATTGTTGTATTCGAGCTTTCTTTCATTATTACATGTTGTTTAATCTATATGTTTTGTCTGCCTTACATTTGAAGTTTTACTTGATGACAAGTAAAGGTTTAAGTGTAGGGAAGTTGATAGGTGTGCTTTAGAATATATATTTACCCAATGTTTAAGTATATTACTTTGAATATTAGGATGGTAATGTTGTGTTTAGAACTTAGATTTATGTTATTTTGATATTATTATTTTCTTTAGGTTTTTATTGTTTTGTAATGATATTGTGTATGAATTGGAGCTTTTTTGTGTGGATGTTTGATTTGTTATCATTTATAATTGAAATAGGAAGCAAAATAGTGAAGAAATGGAAACAAAAGAGGATAAACTGTTGTCCAAGATTGTGGACTGTCCACAATAGTGGGCAGCGGCACTTATGACATCACGTAAGTTTCACGTGCTTTCAGAATTTTTATGATGTTTTGATATGATTAAGCATTGGAAACCCTAGAAGCTACCAAGGAATCATTAGGAGCTTACCCAAAGAGGAAAAAACTAGGTCTTGGTGTCTTCCAAAGGGGTAAATCAGGATTAAACATCAAGTTCTTTAAGAGCCTTTCCACTTTCCAAATTTTCTAGCACCAATGATTGAAGAGAAAAGTATCGAGCATTACCTAGTTTTATTTTTCTTCTCTTTTCTTTTCATTTGTATTGAAGATATGATAGTTGGGGGACTCATTGGCATTATGTTTGGCAGAAATCTTTTTAGTAATTACTCTTGAATTATTGTGTTGAACTTTATCTTCTTGATCTAATGAATGCAAGATTTTGATATTTTTTATGCTTACTCCTTACAATAAAATAAGAGCTTAACCTAGGAAATTTATGTTGGAATGTATAATGAAAATTGGAATTCCAGTAGACCCACAAATTTTAGGTCATTAATTGTTTTAAGAGAGATTTTAATTGATTCATTGATTGCCTATAGGATTGCTTTATAACTACTTGGGTATTTAGGAGAGTTTTTATAGATTCAGAGATTATAAAGCTTAGTCTATCTTATTCAATTGGGTAAATTAGGTTACACCTTGAGATAGTGAGTAAAAAATTAGGATATCTTAGGTCAAACATTATTAAATCAATAAGGCAAGAGGGATAAAGTGTAGGGATAGAAGTGATTCTTAGTTTTAAATCTTGATTTGATAAATTCCTGCACTCTTGTTCATTAATTTACTAGGTTATTCTAATTTAGTTTACTTTCAATTATTGCTATTTGATTTTGTGCCTTAGGCAAAGTATTACTCAAATTATTAGGTGTCTAATCATAATCCTTATGGGATGATATTTAATTATACTATGATTACACGACCTATTCATCTTTGGAATAGTATAAAAGAAGTTACACTTATTGTAATTGCTAATGAAAATTACGGATAAAAGTTCAAACTTAGCAATTGAAGTAGAAATCATAAATATAATGTCCAATCATACTCATAATCTCTAATTCTTAACATTTAACTGGAGTTCTAACTTAATCCTAGCATAAAATATAAAACCTATTCAAGACGCATTCAAATCGCACAATTATAATCCATTAATCTATCAAATATATTCTAATCCAAATAAATCTACTTTAATTAACTGGAATTAAAACAATTGAAAGTAAATCTATAGAAATCATAAAGAAAATAAGATGAAAATTGCATATTAAGCTAATAAAAATCAAAGGTTTTAAACAACCTAAATCAAATACATAAGGAAAATATACAAAAATTGAAAAGCAATAGCAAGAAGATAATAACTAAATGTAATATGAACCTAAACAACATCGATTAACAAAATTCAAGAATTGAATGGAAATAAATTAAGAAAAACATATAGAACTAAGAGAAAAATCAAGAAAACAAAGGTTTCCCAAGTGGAGAGCCAAAACTTGCGAAATCTGCTCACTTTTATCTATTTATATGTCCTCTCTAGGATTTTAGTTGAATGGGAAGGAAAAGACATGATAATCCTTGATTTTTATGGAGAAATATCATTTTACTGATGCTCAACTGGTCTTAACAAGTTATCAACAATCCCTGCACAAACCCAAAATGAACTATGCAAGCTACGTCCTTTAATGATGGTTTCTATGACATTATTGGCACCATTGAAATTTTCCATTGATGCTCTAGAATTCAATTCCTTGGCTCCTTCTTCTTTAGACCTCTTTAAAACTTGATCTTTTGCATCAGAATTTGTGTCTAATGATTAACCCTGCATGTAAACTGACAAGGAACTCAAATTAGCAACTTAAACATAAAAATAGGGATGAAATCACATTTAATCACATATACAAATACAATAAAATGCATCCCTATCATGTTTCCATTTATAGTTGAATTAGGGAGAAAAAGAGAAGAAGGAGATAAAAAGGGATATTTGGCATGCCACATCCTATGATCATGATAGAAAGATTAGAAGCTTCCATTCCACAAACATGGGAATTCCCACAAGCATAGGATGATAAATTTTATAAATTAAGCGTATTTTTAATGCTTAAGGTTTTGGAGGTGTTTTAAGATATAAGAAAGTTAGGAAACCCTATGAGCCATCAAGGAATGTTAGGAAACATACTAAAAGAGGAAAGGAACATGTTTTGGTGGTTACAAAGAGGAGAAAACCAGATCAATTAAGGGAAACATTTTCCATACTTTTTGCATAAAGGCCATAAGAGAAAGATTGCCAAGCTTCATCTATTTTTTTGCTCTCTTTTATTTTTGACCTTTTTCTTATGAAGAATCTTATTATTGGGGAACTTGATTATTTTATAGATCGCTAAACTTTCTCTTAGTGATTACTCTTCAAATAGTAGTTAGTTGAACCTTTATCTTACTAATTTAATGTAATATGTTTGTGAACTTTATTGTGCTAATTCCTTAATTCAAATTGAGAGATTAGATTAGGACATTAATGTTAGGTTTTATAATAGGAGTTGGTACCCTAATAGACCCATAAAAATCTAGTTATTAATTAACTTTAGAGAACTTAATTAATTGATTATATTACCTATAGGATTACTTCATAACTAGTTGAGTAGTTAGAAAAGGTTTTAAGAGAATGAGATATTTCAACTCAATTATTAACTAAATCAGTTAGGGAAACTTGGTTAGACCTAAGAGAAGGTAATAAAAATTATATGATATCTTCAGTCAACCATAATTGAATCAATAAGGTAAGGGGAGATAAAATAAGGATAATTGCTAATGTTTATCTTTGTTTTCTCAAGTTCTTGCACTCTTGATTGTTAAATTGTTAGATTGTTAGATAGTTTTACTTTTATTTTAATTTTAGTTATTTCCATTTTATTGTATGTATTAAACAAAGTGTAAATCAAGTTGTTAGGTAACTAATCCTAATCCTTATAGGACAATACTACAAAACTATTATTTGTATACTTATGGTATAGCATTAGAAGTAGCAAAAAAAGTTTTTGATTTGATTATTAGGGACTAGTAACTTTAGCATCTTGTTTAATTTGAGAGATTTTCATTTAATTAATTGATGATTTTCCTTGTGTAATTGTAGGTGCATTACCACAAGGATCACAAGAAGTTCAGGAAAACTAATTAACATAGTGATTTTGCATATTAAGAAGTATAAGAGGGAGATAAGAAGAGTGAAGCGCCGAGAAGCCATTGAAGGAACTATGGTAAAAGAAGGAGAACAATGAGCGAACCAAAGGAAACTTCGAGAATTTATGAGGCTAGGTTTCAATGCCAAGTGATGAGGGATAACAATGCCTCCTATGCAAGTCAATAACTTTGAGATACAACCAACTTTGATGAACATGCTTTAAGAAAATGTGAAGTTATATGGTTTGGCTAATAAAGATCCTACTGCACATCTAATCAATGTTTTGGATATTTATGACACATTTTGATATAATGGGTTATCATAGGATGTCGCAAAAATAGTACTATTACCAGTCACACTACAAGAATGCATTAAAGAATGGTGGAACTATCTCAATCCAAAAAACATCACAACATGAGAGCAGTTGGTGCAAGCCTTTTTAGCTAAATATTTTCCATTAACAAAGACTACAAGATCATTAAAGAGATCACCAAATTTCAATAAGGTGATAGGGAGTCATTGTATGAAACATAAGAGAGGTTCAAGGAGTTACAAAGAAGTTATTCACACTACAAATTGCCTAAGGAGTTCCTTTTGCAAAAATTTGACAATGGAGTAAACTAACATATAAAAGGGACCATAGAAGTAGATATAGGTTCCTTGATGAGAAAAAAAATAGATGTTGCCTACAACCTATTGGAGGAGATGGATAATAATAGTTGGTTATGGACAATGTAAAGGAGTAGCAAAGTTTTAAAGAGCATAAGTGAGTGATAACCATAGATTTTGTGAAAACCCTACAATCACAAATATCAGCCATCACCAAGTAATTAAAAAACTTTCAAGGCACCTCTTCCACCTTAGTGAAGGCTATGCAAATATAGATGTACATTATGTGGTAAAAATAGTCATGGCATAATTAATTGTTTCACAATTGAATATAGTTACATGGTGTAAGTAAATTACATGGGGGCGTCATAAAACAAGAGGAAACAACCTTTATTCTAGTACTTATAATTCTTCCTCTGAAATTTCTATTAGATTAACAATGTATGAAATAATATGAGAGCACAAAGCTCATTAGATTTTGAAAAAGAAAAAGTTTGTCCTTATAGTCAAAGAAGGATAAGTTAATGGATGTTTTAGGCTTTAAGTTCATTAGCCAAGAGGAAGGTCAAAATAAAATGGATGCTAACTTAAACCAAATAGTGAAGAATCATGTTTCTTATATTAATAACTTGGAGGTTTAAGTTAGACAGCTTGCCAATGCATTACTAACAAGAAGTGTGGGTACTCTCCCAAGTAATACAAAAGCTAATCCAAGGAATAAATTAAAGGCATTTACACTTTAAAGTGGCAAGCAACTTGAGGAGTTAATGGATAAGGTTAAATTTTCCAAGGAAGAAAGCTAAGAGAAAGAAGAATAGAAGGATGAGGAAAAATCTTATATGCCACCATTACATCACAAGCCAAAACTTCCTTTTCCACAAAGGATAATGAAGAACCAAATGGATGCATAGTTTGCTCAATTTTTAGAGAAATAAAAGAAGTTAAAAATGAAATTGTAATTTATGGAAGCTTTGAAAAACATGCCCAAGTACAACATGAAGGAAAATCTATTTCTTAAGTTTGGGGATGAACAAGTAGAGTTTAGCATGAGCAAATCTTTGAAAACTTCAATATAAGGAAGTGCTTCCATGAAGATTGATTTAGTTGACGAATGTGCAAATGAGCTAGAGGAGCAAGTTGAGGAATGTATGGAGGTGAGAAACAATGAGAGTTTGGATAAAGAAGAGGACTTAAGTGAGAATAAAAAACAAGAGCCCTTAATGAGAATCGAAGCACCCAATCTACCTTCCATTAAGAGGCCACTTACCTTAAAGGATAAACCCTTACCTTTACACTTTAGATACACTTTTTTAGGTAAAGATCATATATTACCAATCATCATATGGAAAATAAACGAGAGTTTGCATTGATTATAGGAAGGTTAACTTTGTAATTAAGGACCATTTTCCCTTGCTTTTTGTGGACTAAATGATTGAGAAAGTATGTCATAGTTAGTCATGAAGTATCAAATAATAATACATAATTAGACCTCACAATGCAGTAAATGGCAAGTTATGATCAGACCACAAGGCGCTAGAATGTTACTACTATTTCAAATGTAGCAAAGAAGGGAAAACAAAAACACTTGAAGATGATGAAAGCTAAACGAAACTAAGATGAAAATAATGCAGTCAAGAGACAAATACAAAGCAAAACCCAAAAAGACTACTAATAATAACAAAGAAATGGATCAAAGGTATTGTCAACATTCTAAAATAACTATTAATCCTCAAATTTAGATAAAAGGTTCTCTAGCCAAGGTGCTAGCCTATAGGTTCTAACAAGCTCTCAAACTCTCAGTTCCTCTAACTTAGTTAAATCTATAAAGCTCTAAAAATTCCCCTATCTTCACTATAACCTAGAATAAGATCTCTATATTTAATAGTAAATACACATTAGGTGATAAGGAATAATGAACTTAGGCCACTAACACACAAGCTTGGAAAGTGCAACCTAAAGATATGGGACCCTAGGCTAGTTAGTTAAGTATGCTAACAAATCCAACTAGCTTATTGTTACTTTTGGAAATCGCTAAGGACTCTTTTGAATCACATGCTCAATCCTAGCATTCAAATTAGAAAATTACCTAAACAGTGATCAAGGCAAAAGATAATACATAATTCATGAAATTTAACCAAAGTACCAAACCAACCTAAGCTTAAAAACATCAAATCAATACAAACCATATCACATTATCACAATTAATTACACCTTCATCCCTGTTATACCTTTAAGTCCTTAAGAATTTAGCCACACATACTCTCATTAACCAAAACAAAGACTAAATAAACACAATCCATAGTTAGTCAATTGAATTCAAAGTGGGAAAATTCAGAATTAGTATTGAAAACCAAGATTCAATGCTTAATCTAATGTAAACTTAAACTAATTATGATACTAATCAAATAATCCCAATTTAATTCACAAAGCCCAACACTAATTACATCTAAATAGATATTCCAACATAATAAAACATTGAAGAGTTAAAATTAAACACATTGAAACCTACAAACATACATAAAATTAAGATATAGAGCACAACCCAATCACACACATCAAGAATACATGAAAAACAAGGAGATAACCTAATTAACAACTAATAAACAATGAAAGTTAGAACTGACTAAGCCATAATATAGACTCAAATAACTAAAATCAAAGCTATAATTGAAAAGAAAAGCTCCCCATTAGATTAAAATCAAGCATTCATACATTATTCATGAAATTCAAACCCAAAATATATCAAATAACTAATCTAAGCCTTATAGAGTATAAAAATACAAAAATACATTACTAAGGATAGTGAATAGCTATAAATGAAGCATAAAACAATATAAAACCACTGGATGAATAGATTAGAATGCCCGTAGCTTCAAAATCTGACCGAAAGTTCTAAGGGAATAAATAGAAAGTGCTAGAATAAGGGAAACTTAAGGAAAAAGGTACGTCTATATATTTTCTCCTTTATGTCGGCTCCACATGTTTCTCTAGGCCTTTTATACCCTTTCCAATTAGTGTAAGGTGGCATTGTGAAAAGACCAAGCTACTCTTAATTTTTTTTCATTGTAAGGTACCAATACGATGGACAAGTGAAGTAATACAATGGGCTAGTGACACGAAGTATTAGTGATGATTTTAAAGGAATACAGTAGGTTAGTGAAGTATATATGGCAAGAAAAGGAACCCACCATATACCTCCTAGACATCAGCTCTTCCTTCAAATTTTTGTTCTAATTATCTCCAAAACTTCTTTCTTCTAAATTGTATTTGTATTCTATCATTAAATCTACATGTAAACTAAATAAGAACATAAAATGAACAACTACACAAAAAATAGGGATTAATTCACATTGAAGTGAATATAAAAACTTAAGATAATTCAACCATATTAAGTACCCCCCACACTTGAACTAGTGCTTATCACAAAGCAGTTCAAATACAACCATAAGATTATATCAATTTGTTTTCAAAGAGACCAAGTGCATTCAATCTTTCAAACTTAGGCGAACTCAAGCATAAAGCTACTACACATATCATAATTGATTTTCATTAGTATAAATAAAAAAAAATCAAATGAAGACACCCTTGATTAAAGGCAAGCATAAAACTAAGATAGATTTTCCTCATGAAGTCCACGCATTTCACTCAAGTGTTTAAGGTTTGGTGTTTCGCTCTAGGCTCCCTTTAGGAGACGATACTACTATAGGCTTTCAAATTCACCAATTTTCTTACACATAAACTACATGCTATCATAGATCAAAAGGACTTTGATTCAGGGTTGTAATGGGGTTTGGGTTCAGCTGAGTGGAGTTTCTCATAAGTATTTAAAAAATACTAAGTGTAGAGGGACAACTAAATATGAATTTTGAGATAAGCATAAAAATACAAGAAACTACTCATTAGTTACTGCTACTGCTATATTTTATTTTATTTTATTTATTATTATTTTTTGAATGACACTTCAAAAATTAGAAGACAATAGCAGCAAATGTATACAAAACATTAGTAGAGAGCCATTTCAAATCATCTTAGAATAACATGTAAGTTCAAATGCTCTAAACTATAGACCAAATGCTCACTTAGTACTTCATTAAACTTGTGATTGCATAAGGCCAATGAGATTTTTTGTTTTAAAGATGAGGTCCTTACTTTCTAAAAAAAAGGGGTTAAAGACTCAAAATAGGTTACAAGGGATAATGAATTAGGTGACTCACTAAAGTTAATGTGTGAAAACTAAGAAGCCTTAATCTTTTGCATATAACATGCATCTAGTAGTGTTAAACCGGCTCAGAGTAAGTTCTAAAATTAATCTCCTATGGAAGCATCACACACAACAAGGAGAATGAAATAACTAGAATGTAGGCATATAAGCTCAATTCCTCACATAGGTTAATATGAAAACCCATCATGATTTCACACATTATCTAATTACTCAAATATCAAAATTTTGACTAAGTTTATGAAACAAACTACTTTAAATAATCCACATAATTAACCTTTTACTCAACCTACCTAATCCAAATTCAAGCATATAACTTAATCTCATTCCAACTACTATGATAGAATGTCAGTTTAACATACATCACAATAACTCAAGTGCAAAATTGCAAAAATTTTAAACTTACCTCAACCCTACACTTATAATGGACATTGTCCTCAATAGACAAAAACACAGAAAACACATATATGAGGGTGGAGACAGAGGTACTCCCTTAGATCAAAGAGGCCATATAAATTAAGAAAGTAGACATCCAAGTTCCCTTCTTTCCTTCCTATAAGCACAACAAATAAAACACTCAAATGAAAACAAACAAAAACTAAAGAAAAAATAAACAAAAACTGAAGGATAAAGTTAAGATGCCTCCCAACATGTGCTTGTTTAAGGTCACAAGCTTGACCCATATTAGCCCTCATGCAGCAGTGTAATATGGAGCTTCAAGCTCCACCACCTCCAAGTTATGCACTTAAAATACCTCAACGTAAGGGTTGAGATGATGTCCATTCGTTTTGAACTCCTTTCCCATCTTGGTACTCCTAATCTCCACTACTTTATGGGGGTCTACATGAGTGACCTTAAAAAGACCTATCTATTTAGAAAGTAACTTATCTGGAAAAAGCTTGTGGTGAGAATGGTAAAGAAAGACCTTTTGGCCTACCACAAATGTCTTTCTTAAAATTTTTCCATCATGGAATGCATTGGCCTTCTCTTAAATCTGAGCATTCTTAAATACTTTAGGTTGCAACTCTTTGATCTCTTACAATTGCAATCTTATATAGATACCAACGATGTCAAACTCCATGTTGCACTTCTTAATTACCTAGTAAGGCATATGCTCTAACTTGACTAGAAGATGACGTGGATTCCTAAGGACGAGTCTATATGATAACATCCCTATTAGAGTCTCGTATGTAGTATTGTAAGCCAACAAGTCATTATTGAGCTGTAAACTCCGATCCTTCCTACTAGAATTCATCATCTTCCCTAATATGGACTTGATCATACATCTGAGGATGGTAAGCAGTCAAGACTCAATGCATTACTTGATATCTCTTCAGGAGAGCCTTGATCATTTGGTTACGAAATTAAGTCCTTTTATCACTAATGATGGCTCGTGTGACTCTAATCCTAGAAAAAAAGTTAGATTTTAGGAAATCTACAACCACATCAGAATCATTAATTTGTGTAGCTTTGCTTTCACCCCTTTTAAGAGACATTCTACTGAAAACTGTATATACTAAAATCCAAATGAAGAAGGAAAGGAACCTATAAATCCCATGCCCTAAACATAAAAATATCTAAAAAATTTAGTATGGGGGTTTAAGGCATTTCCCCATCGAAACCCAACATACCTGTGTGCTCACAGTTATCCCAAGTCTTAAAAAAATCCTATACATATAGAAATAGAGTTGGACACTAAAACCTACACTATATAACCTTACAAGTTGTCCACTTTGGTTCAAATTGACCTCCACATGCATAACAAGGAAAACAATGTCACGATGGAAAGGAATTCACAATCAAGTATGCACCTTCTGATGACTTGATTGGCATAATACTGCCACAGGTAAGGATCATGCTAGACATAAAACTTGGCTTGGCTCTTCATCCTCTCTTTTTGTATCTTGTTAAAAGTTACAAGGAAATGATGAGTAGTTAAAAAATTCACTATGTTGGCATAGCGTAAGGCTATCAGTTTTACTACATTTAACTACTTATTTAAAAGGTCATAATTGATAGGGCCTGTGATTACACCATGCTCCACTAAGCAGCTCAAATGATCTGCTACTCCATTCTCTAAACCCTTTTTGTCCTTGATCTCAACATTAAACTCATAAAATAGGAATATACAATGGATGAGCCTTAGGTTTAGCTCTTTCTTTGCTATCAGGCACTTCAAAGCTATATGATTAGAACAAAAAAAAATATTAGTACCCAAAACATAGGATTTGAACTTATGCACAATAAAAACCATTGCAAGAAGTTCTTTCTTTGTGATGGTGTAATTTACTTGGGGCTTGTTTAGGGTCTTTGAGGTGTAGTTGATAACATGGGGGATCAGTCCCACTCGCTAGCTTAAAACATCTCTAATAGCGTGGTTGGAGCCATCACATATGAGCTTTAATGATATACTCCAATTTAAAGGATATAAAAAGGACGCAGTGACTAACTTCTCCTTCAGCAAATCAAATGCCTTCTTGCACTACTCATTGAAGACAAATCCCTATAATTCTGCTGCTTCCTACATAATGGTTGTACAAATTTGGAACAGTCTTAAATGAGCTTGTGAGAAAAACCGTATATGAACAAGAAAAGGGCGAACCACCAGTGCAAATGCTAGGAAAACAAAGAATATACAAGGTCTATCTTAGCTCTAACAACCTCAACACCCTTAGAAAAAATAACATGTCCTAAAACTATCCCTCGTTGAACCATAAAATGACACTTTTTAGAATTAAGAACAAGGTTAGTTTCAAGATATCTGTTAACTACCAAAAAGAGGTGATCTAGACATTGTTCAAATAAATCCCCATACACAGTGAAATCATCCATAAAACTTCAATGATTTTTTCAAGGTACTCAAAAAAGATACTTACCATGCACCTTTGAAGGGTGGTGGAGGCATTGCACAAGTCGAATGGCAATTGTTGATAAGTACAGGTCCTATATGGGCATGTAAAAGTCATCTTCTCCTGATCCTCTAAAGTGATAGCTACCTGAATGTACCAATGCCATCTTGTACTCACACTCACAATCTTCTCCTCTTCCCTTCAGTGAGGTAACTTGCAATAATCACAAGAAGGGTTTTCTTGTCTCCAAAGTAAGCATACTTAAGGTGATCTAGTAAGGGCTTCAACACCAATTTTGGTGCTTGCACAATAGAAGGTAGAAAATTATTAGTACTAATAGGAAACTCTAGAAAGTGAGGGACATACCTACCAAAATGTTAAGGATTGATCTTAAGGGCCCTAATTGCTTCTTTTAAGTGCTCTCCAAACACAAATGTCCCTTATAAATAACCATACGTCTCTTGCTCTATCAGGGTAGTAAAGGCCAGCTCCAAAGGGTCAATTGTTTAAAGAAGAAACCAATGTTCCACTAAAGAATAAAGAATATCTACCTTAGCCACCATCTTACAATTTGATGGATAATGCATAGTGTTGAAGATTTTGAAACGGATGCCCTATCCATCAAGCTCCATAGTTAACGCGTTACTGTAACCTAGGATCTTCATTTGAGACATCTTAGAAAATGGTTAGCCTAACCAAATTTTTAAAGGATTGGAAGAGTCCTCATCTTGCATATCTAAACGTAAAAATCTACAAGGAAAAGAAGCTCATTTACTTGTACCAAATCATCCTCAATAACCTCCTTGGGGTATGTGTTAGATAGATCAACTAATATTTTGATAACAATAGTAACCTTTAATAAACCAAGATTAAGAGCTTTAAAAATAGACAAAGGAATGACATTAATCGAAGCTCCTAAACCTAACATTCAGCTTTCATACCTTGTGTTACCTATCTTCCAAAAAATGGTGAAAATACATGGATTCTTGCACTTGGGGTAGCTTTTTCTATAGTATTGCCGACATGTTGCCCCCTTTACCGATCCTCTCATCTCCCTTCAGCTTCTACTTTTTAGTGCACAATTCATTTTAAAACTTAGCGTATTATAGAACTTACTTGATTACTTTTTAACAGAGGTATATTGACTTCCACCTTGTGAAATATCTCTAATACTTCTTACTCCTTCTCCTCTTAATTGGTCTTGGCTAACTTGAAAGGAAATGAAATTGAAAGTGACTTAGTTACAACAAATTATGAGGAACTTACCTGAGGAGGGTTGTCCTCCTTTTTCTTTACAAGCTTAATTTCCTCTTCCTCTCCTTGCTTCTCTTTTCTCACCATTAGCTTATCCTCTCTTAGGTTTTTTTCATGCTAACTACACAACCTTGTTGAGATTTAGGCATACAGGTTTCCTAATGCATTAGTCACTTAACTCACCTAATTTTCCAAATTCTTCAAACCGCTCCTCACTTCCTGCAAGAATTGAATAGTGTTAATAGTTAAGCTCTTAACAAATTATTCCAAAGACATACCTCCAGATAGTTGTGGTAGTGGCTAAGGGAGTTGCCTTGGATGAAAATATGGTTGGTTCTGATGAAAACCTGACAGTGCATGAAATCCTTGCTATTGCAACTAATAGGTAGGTAAGCATATGTTAAAATCGCTTCCTTGTTATTGGTTACCATACCTAAAATTAGGATGATCTGTCTACCCCAGATTGTAAGTGGGAGTGAAAGGATCATACCTCCGCTCCTGTCTATGGAACCCTCTAACTGCATTAACATATTGTTCATCCTATAAAGAAGGGCATGCATTTGTAACATGATCAACCAATGCACTGATACAACATACCTGAGTCGACCCCTTGCCCATCACTACTTGCTACTCCAATACGGAAATGGAGGTCTACATCATCTATTTAGTCGAGGAGGTGCCATTGTTACGATTGTCCCAATACTAGTAATTTGCTGCCATTATTGCTATCAAGCTCTTCGCATCCTCTAGTGTCTTGTTTACCAAGGCTACATCACTCGCATCATCAATCATATTCTTATCTAAAGCAAGAAAAGCTTTGTAAAAATATTGAATTAACAACTATTAACTTATCTGATGGTTTGGATAGTTGCTTTAGAGCTTCATAAAGTTCTCCCAATACTCGTGTAATGACTCCCCTGTATCTTTTCTAATACCACAATTATCCTTCCTTATGTTTATGACTCTCAAAGTAAGGTAGTACTTCTCTAAGAATGCCTGATGCATATGCTCCCAAGTGTTGTATGATCTGATAGCCAAGTCATAAAACTGAGTGAATGGAAATTCCTTGAGCTTGAGTTATTCCACTATCACTCTTGCCAGCTTTATACTCGAGCACGTAATATGTAACTCCTTTAGAAACTTGTTGGGGTCTATAATGTAACTTGATCCTAATGAGCTTGTGTCTTGAAGACATATAAAAGCAGGCAATGCATGAATTAATCCAGGTTTAATCTCAACCTTTGGCTTATTGTCTGAATAATTAATAGAAAATTTATTAAGGTTAAAAGTAAGAGCTACAATCTTTTTTAATGTCCTTTGATGTGACTACATGATATCTTCTGATTCTTCTTCCTCTATTTAATCTTTTGAACTCTTGTCGGCTTCTTCTTCAAAGGATAAGGAACTACCACTCTCAAGAAGATGCGTATGGCTTGCTCGCTCTTTCTAAAGAAATTTGGTGTAACCTACAATAGAAGAAAAGGAGAAAGGTTTAGGTGGAGAAAGTAATGACCCATATTTTCTATAGCAAATATCAACCAATGAATGTGTCTTAAAGAATTTTAGAACATAAAAAACTAATGGAAGAGAAATAAAGATCAAAATTCCAAAAATAAAAACAACACAGGAAACAACAAATAATACACATCCACTCCCCAACAACGGCATACAAATTTTGATAGCCTGTTGCGAAATATTAAATAATACCACCTAACTAGACCTCACAGTAGTATATGGCAAGCTATGGTCAAACCATAAGGAGTTAGAATGTTAATGCTATTTCAAATGTTGCAAAGGAAGGAAAACAAAAACCTTGAAGATGATGAAAGCTAAACTAAGCTAAGATGCATATAATGCAATCAAGATATAAACACAAAGCAAAATACCAAAATACTACTAACAACAACAAAGAAATGGGCCAAAGGTATTGTCAGGATTATGAGATAACTATTAATCCTCGAATTTAGATAAAAAGATGCTCTAGCCAAGGTGCTATCCTATAGGTTCGAACAAGTTCTCAAACCCTTGGTTTCTCAAATTTTTATTTGATTTTTTTCAAAGGTAGAGCTCAAATAATTGATTATATAATTATTTGTGACATGCTTCATTCGCCTAAAACTAACCTTATTGATCCTCTTGATGATTTTCATGTGAATGACTATTGGAAGCATCTTATTAAAGAAGATAACTTTTACGCAAAGAATGCACTAAATATGCTTATCAAGAGCACAAAACATTCATTCCTACACAAAATCATGTGCTTACACCAAAAGTAATAAATGTTTACAACAAAGGTAATAAATGCTCTTCTAAAAAATCATGTGCTTACACCAAAGTAATAAATGTTTACACCAAAGGCAATCAATGTTCTTCTAAAGAGTTGTTTTTTTATGGTACATCAATCATAAATGCAAGGTTTTCAAGCCTTATTGAGCTTTTTAGTCATCAGTTATCATAAAGAAAAGCAATCACTTTAGCAAGGGTTTCCTTGTTACTACTCTTTCTAATTATTATGATTTATATCTAGATGATTTAAACCCCCGTTGTTCCTAAATTTTTTATGAGATTCATTTATGTCAATTAGAGAAGGGAGTTATGAAATGTAAAATCTAGAATCTCTTTGAAGAGTAAAAAAAGGGAAAGCATCATCCACATCTCAAGCACCATCCTTATCTAGAGCACTACCCTAAGAGGACTCCAACACATCGTCTAATAGCTCTGAAGAAAGGGAAGGTTAGGAAGAAGTTTTCAATGTTTTAGAAGGAAAAAAAAAACTGATGAAGAGCTATACGGTTGCAATTGAGGCTCCAATGAAGCAAGCGCTCAAGCAATAACGATACCAAACTAAAAAGATTCTAATGTTCTTTAAAATCTAGAATAGCGATGTTCCCGCACTACGACCAACTCCACCACAGTCTCCATAAGCCATTCTTGCCCTTTTATCTCTTTTATTTTTTTCATGTTGTTTTTATGTTTATTTATTTAATTTGTGATTGTTTGTTTGTTTGTTTTTATGCGTTTTTTTCCACATTTAGGACAATGTGTTGTCTAAGTATGGAGGGTAATACATGGATTACATTTTGCATTAAATTTTGATGTTATGCATGCATTTTCTATATTTTTTTCATTTTGTTTCATGATGTGATAATTACATTGGTTGTATGCATATGTTTGAGTTCATAGATGTCGTGGATTGAAAGGAATCGCTTTAATTGGGAATAAGGTCATAAATGTAGTGAAAAAATATTACCTTGTGAAGTTTATATGTAATTGTCTTTCCATTGAATTCATAAATTAATTAGAATATAAAACACCTATTATTTCCTCTTTGACATTTATTTTTATTCACTTTTTATAAAATTTAACTTAATTTGGTAGGCTCCATTAGTGATCATTCATGGAGAAGATTGATTAAAAAGAAGTGATATAGATTCAAAATATAAATGAAATAAGAGTTTCAAATACCATTACTACTCTACTAACTCCTAAAGTAAATTAGAAAAAAAAAATAAAAGAAAAAAGGGTTAAGAATAGATCCAAAAGTTGGTTGTGAGATATGTTATAGTAGATTAACAGGGAATGTGCCTCACAAGGCATGCAAATTTGTGTCAAAAAGTTAGAATGACACTCTAACCAAGCTAAAAGAACATCACCTAGTTGAGAAACTATAGGCATACCCCACAAGACATGCACATTAGCGTAAAAAGTTAGGTGATCTTTCTTAATAAAAGTAAAAGTTTGATGTTTTAATTGAAAAGGTGAAAACTTATGGATCTTTTTCCAAAATCAAGACATTTCATGAGTGGTTAATTAGTGATAGCCTACGTTCCCCTTTGTAATTAAAACATAGTGCATGATTACAAATGTCATGGAATTGAGAATAAGATGGTAATGTTCTAATTAAAAAAGTTCATACTCAATTCAAAGGCACTTATGATGTCAATTAGATAAGTGAATATTTTGGATCTCCTTGACTGATTGATGTTCTTGGACAAGCTAGTTATAAAAAATCTCTTACCATTGTTGCATTCAAGTTACCATTTATAATTGTATTTTATGTCACTTATGTTTTTTTTAACCTTGCATTTGAGTTTAGCTTAAGGAAAATCAAATATTTAACTGTTTAGAAGTTAATAAGTTTGCATTACTATAAGTTAACTTAGTTGTTAAGTGTGTCATTTTGAGTATTTAGGATGGTAATGTTGTGTTTAGGACTTAGAATTATGTTCTTTTGATGTCATTATTATTGTTTATGACCTGAGTGTTAAGGGTTGATATTAGGCATGAATTGGACCTTAATTGTGTGGACGACTAATATGTCTCCATTTGGAGTTGAATTAACGAGCAAAAGAGTATAAGGATAGCAAATGGGAGAATCGGTAGTTGTGGGCATTCTAATGATCATCACATAAAAATTGGAGGCCTAAATCTTATGATATTGGGATGATGAATTTTAAAACCTATGTGGGTTTTACATGTTTCAGGTTTTGAAGGTGTTTTGAGACATAATAAGGGTGGGAAACCCTAGGAGCCATTAAGGCATGCTAAGGGACAAACCAAAAGTAGAAACGAATAGGTTTTGGTAGTTGGCAAGAGGAGAAAACAACATTAACTAGGGGAAAAATCAAGAACAACTAACTTTCCAAATTTTCTGCACAAAGGCTAGAGTAGAACGAATACTGCTTCATCTAGTTTTCTTCTTTCTTTTCTTTTCTACCTTTTTGTATGAAGAATCTGATTGTTTGGGAATCATTTCCATTATGGATAGCTAAACTTTCCCTTAGGGATTACTTTTGAAATATTTTTTTAAAACTTTATCTTATTGATTTAATACAACATGTTTGTGATGTTTATTGGGTTATTCCTTGATTCAAATCGAGTGATTTGATTAAGACATTAGTGTTAGGTTACACAATGAAAGTTGGTACCTTAATAGCCCTATAAACATCAGGTTATTATTTAACTAAAGATATATCTTAATTAATTGATTAATTTCCGATAGATTACTTCCCAACTAGTTAGGTAATTAGGAAAGGTTTTGCTAGATTAAGAGATTGCAACTAAATTCATAGCTAAATCAATTAAGGACACTTGCTTATACCTTGAGAGACGGGTAACCAACACTATAGGATATCATGGGTCAAGCATAGTTAATAAGGTAACAAGGAGATAGAAGAAATTCCTAATGATTATCTTTGTTTTCTCAAGTTCATCTACTCTTGACCGTTAAATTATTTGATTATTTTTGTTTATTTTAATTTATGTAATTGCCATTTTATTGTATACCTTAAATAAATTTGAACTTATGTTTTTAGGTATCATAAACACTATGAGATGATATTTGTTATACTACAAAACTACGATCCATATGCTTGCGGTATAGCATTAAAACTAGCAATGACTCTTTTACCCCCTCCTCCTTCCTTTTCCTCCATCTTTAGTCCCAATAATTATGTTAAATAGTAGCCATCTCTCTTTGAATAACAATAGATTACTAAGGTTTCTCTTTCTTCTATCTTCTAGTTTTTTTACGTAGATTCTAATCTCTCCTTTGATTTTAGAGCCTTTGGTTTTCCTCATTCTCTAAGGCTACTAACACTAATTCGTAGGTTACGTGGTTAGCCCTTTTCTTACCTCCCTATCCTTTGTCTATTTCTTCACCTGTTCTCCCAAATCTTTGATCTGACCTCCCTTGTCAATGGCTTCTACGTCCTCTACTTTGGCTTCGCCTCCTCTTTGGTCAGGGCTCGCCCCTAACCCTCTCTCCCATTTTTCTCTTTGCCCCCAACATCAGCAGGCCTCTTTCCTCTAATTATCTTCCCCCACACTTCAAAATGTAGTCAGGGCCAAGTTTCTTCCCTAGAGACAGTGGCCTTAAGTTCTCGAGGCTTCTTGACCCCATCACTACAAGAAAAAGAAGGGTTGGAGTATATCCTTCCTTCTTTTGATGGTGATTAGATTCTAATTGACACCCCTTTTGATTTATAAAGCAAGGCTCTGCCCTTCTAAAAAATTGTCTGATAAGATTTTTCTTGGAAAACACTAGCTTTTCCTATGGTTTAAAGAGTGGTATCCTCTCTTTGGCAAGGGTTTGGTCTGAGGGATACTCTTATTACCAAAGATGATCAATTCCTCTTCAAGTTCTCCTCGATAGATGGTCTCTAGACCATTCTTGACTAGGGGTCTTCGTATATTCATTGTTGGCCTCTTTTTCTGTAGTGGTGGCAAATGGGCCTTAAACCTACGGAAGAACTCCTTACCAAAGTGCCTCTCTGGGTTCCTTTTCATCGTGTTCCACTGGAGTTCTAGATAGTTAAACGTATCAGCTACTTAGCTAGTGTGGTAGGGAAACCCCTGTTCATTGACTGTTGCATTTGTTGAGTGATTAAGAAATGTGGAGCGCTTTTAATGATTTTAGTTTGAAAACCAAATTGAATTTACTTGAAAACCAATGTTGCGAAAGGCAAGTGCACCTATCAAACAAGTAATAAAGTGGAATAAATTTAAGACTCTGAGTGTCAAATCCATGAGGAATTGTTTACTTGGTTAAGTACTAGATTAATTAGATTAAAATTATCTAGGAAATTTCCAAAGTAAATGATTATAAAGATGAAAAATTACTAAACTATCCTACTAGCCTTCAAATCCTTCAATTCTGAATTATAAAATGATTTATAAATTTCAGTAAATTATCAAACTGTGGAATCCAGCTAAGGATTAAGTGATTAATGAATTGCTTGAGTTTTAAACAATTTTAAAGGCTAAATTAGAGTTTCTTCACGAATTCAAGACAAAGTTATAGTTAAAACTTATGCCTTTTCTCTATTAAACTAAGTTTAAAGTTTGGTTACGCTTTAAATCTAGCCAATGGGCTTTAAATTCAGGAAGCTGATTTCTGATTTGCAGTCTGAAAACAATAAATCTCACAAATAATCAAAGGTTGGTCATTCATTAATTGATTTGTATTGTTTATTGATTTTTCTAATAACTTAAGTTGATTTCTCTAGTCTTAGATTATCTTTCATTCTAATATTAAGTGATCAGCTTAAAATCAAAACTTTAAGATCTTCAATAAACAAAATTAGACCTTAATACATGGATTGAAACTCTCTTAAAACATTAAAACACCAATCCTAGGCTAGAAAATGAATTTAGCTACACATTATCATCAAAGCATACAAAACAAGCATCTTAAGCCTCATACTTTAATAGATCTGAAAATACAAACTTAATTAATGAGTTTAGAAGTTACAAAAAAGGTCTAGGAAGCCCTTGGACAAGTCTTGAACTCTTTAACATGATCTCGACAGCAACACATCTTTAAATTCCATAAGATCTTGAAGGAAAACCAAAGAACATTCAAGAATATGAACATAAGAACATGAACTTTGATTAATCTGGAAAAAATGAGAAAATAAAACATTAATTTTAGTTAAAAAAAACCCTATAGTTGTTTAAAAACAAAGATATAAGTGTTAGCAATGTTCTCCAACAAGAAACAACTTAGAAAACACTCTACAACTGAAATTACAAGTGTTTGAAGCTAAAAGAGTCAAAAGAAAACTAAGAGAGAAGTAAGAGCAACTCTCTTTAGATACAGATCTGAATTCTCCTCTTTTGATTGTGTGTTATGTTATTTTTATTATGTTATGTAGATTATCTGGGCTCCCACTTATGCTAGAAGACAATGGAATTAATTAGAGACATTCCACAACTATACATTTGGAGATTTAGAGCTGATATTGTTTGACTTATCCTTTAATGGCATCCTGACCGATGTATAATGGAACCTTGTAGGCTATCATTTATTGTCGAATTTTGACTCCTTCACCTTGGGGTTGATCATCTATCAGTGGCACCTTGTTCATTGTTAACCATGGGCTGTAGATCCACATTATAGGTTCACTAGTGAATCAAAATTTGATCCTTTGCATAATTTCTCCAATTTTGATCATCATCCTACAAATTAAACAAATCAACACATAAATAAACTAATTAAACACATAATTATAAGCATAATTCATCAATTAATCAATCAAAATGCTATCAAACTAGCCCTTAACAATTACCCCAAACTTAAGCATTTTTTTGTCCTCAAGCAAATCATAAATTTCATAATAGGATATAGATGTAGGAAACTTAATTCACAATTAACAACATCATTATTGAAATTATGTTCTCAATCCTTAAAAAATAATGACACATGGAAATTTTATATAATTAATTCATCACCTTAAGTCATAAATTCAATTAATAGAGTTCATACTTTTCTAATATTCAATTAAAATCACCAAAATTAATTCCACATGTAAAAGATAATATACTAATTTTAATGGATCATCTTTGCGACACTTTCACATCCTTTGGCTAATTTAATGATATAATTTAAATTAATATGTGACTATCTAAGCTTGGTTAAGAAGTCACTCAATCTTATAACTCAAAAGTGAATATTTTGTTGTGAATAACCCACGGTTCATCAATTGAGTCACCTACTATCAACTGGCTACTAACACCACTACATAACTTTAACCTTATAAGTTTAAATATGGTTAGAAGTTAGCTGAGTGAAAAAATGTTTACTTATTTCTTTCAATTTTGATTTTTTTTCTTTTTCTCTCTTTTTCCTTTTTTCTTTTATATGGTTAATTTCGATTATTTTCAATTTTATTCAAATGATAAAAATGTCTTAAAAGAAATTGTTGAACCAAGGGAGGTTCCAATCTTGGTTTTGATGATAAACAAACATGCTTAATCACTAATGGTTTGAGTTTATGATGTTAATCTTAAAGATAGGTATGTTTCAAGAAGAATCTATTATGGAA
>JAOXYD010200057.1:0-22294 GCA_028565735.1 Pinacopodium congolense | reverse complement strand
TTTAATCAAGTTCGCAAATCCTAATTCTTTCATGACAAAAACTTAGGTTATCACATGCACACATACAAGGTTAGTAGGAAGCAATCAAAATGCATAATATTAAATTTTCAATCTATCTTGCATCAGCCATCACATGAATATAGTCAAGAAAAATTTGAAATGATTAAATACAAATGAAACAAAAAAATACAAATGAAGAAGCGATACAATTTAAGATTTGAGCAGTGCTGGTTTGATAGGTCATTTAACTTTTTGACATGAAAGTGAAAATTTTGTCATGAACACCCCCGGTTACTAGGTTAAATAACCATCTCAAATGGTTAAAAACACCACTCATAACTTCAACCTTAATTTAAGTCGAAGCCAGCGAAGTGAGTATTGCCTACTATACAACAACACTTTTTATTCAACAATGGAAATAAAGATATTTGTTTGATGAACAATGTAAACGCAACGATGCTTTTATTGTTTTTTTCATTTTCTTTTTTCTTTTTTTCTCTTTCTTTTTTTTCATTTTCTATTTTTCTCTTCTTTTCATTTGATTTTTTTTCAACATCTATTTCAAGCATCCCATCCCACATTCCTATGATAAATCATACAAAATGTACTTGAACATTGAATATCATATGAATTGATTACTAACACATGCAAGCACTCAAGAGAAAGAGAAAAACTTAAAGGTTAGAAATCAATCTAAAATCAATCATTGTTCACCAAATTAAAAGAATCAATTGCCTTCAAATACCGCAATTAACTATCACCTAAAATTTGAGATCATATGGAGCTATCATACTCAAATCATAACCATCAAACTACAATAAATCAAGTGCGCAAACATTTTCAACTTTGTCCCACCCCCACATTTATAATAGATATTATCTCTAATGTCCTTAAAGCAATGAAAACATAAGCATAAGATGGTAGGAACAGAAGTACTCCCCTAGATTGAAAGTACCAGATATAGCTCAAAATGAAAGATTGTAACTTGAAAATTGAGATAGCAACTCTGAATGTCTACAAACAAAATAAACCAAAGAAAACAAGTAAAACGCTCAAAGAAAACAACTAAAAGATAAGATCAAAAGAGAAAAACAAATAAAAGAAAGGGATATGAATGGGGTTCCTCCCATCAAGCGCTTATTTTAGGTCACAAGCTTGACCCTTGTCATGTAATGTTATCCATTCTCAAATGGATGCTGGAGTCCGATAGGTAGTATGCTAAGACTCAGGGATGAGCCTTGAGCAACCTCCTTTAACGTAGGCTCATAATCAACATGATGCCTCACAACTTCTGGGGAGTGGAACTACATCGTCTCACCATCATATTTCACTTTCCCTTCTTCCTGGATGGCCTCCACAATGGTAAAAGCAATGAGCGTAGAGGCTCATCATCCAACTTGTCATCATCGAACATCGATTCGCTTATGCATAACTCCTTCAAGCATTCAATTGGCTTCAACTCCTCTTTTTCCTGATCCTCTTTTTTCTCTTGCTTGCTCATCTTCTCTTTTTCTTCCTCCTCGGGATTCAATTGGCTTCAACTTGCCATTGTACTCTTTGTAAGCACCAATGTTGTACCTGTTGGTAGAATACCACCTAGATCTTCCTCGCCATTAGCTGTAGCTTTTGCAACTTGACTCCCACATGCAACAGACATATATATTGAGCTTTGGAAGCCAGAATCAGGAGATTACCACATAGAAAACATGAATTTAAGAGAGACAATCAAATTGTTCATGTTCGAGGGTTATTTTCTCTTATTCTTCACCATGGTTAGGTGATTTTCTAGATTTGAGGTTGCATTTGGGTCTTGTTGAAGCTCATACACATGATTAAATATTATAAATGAGTTTAGAGCCTATTTATGGTGCATTTTAACCTATTTTTATATATTAAATCCATCTTTTCTTCTCATTTGTTTAAGAACACCTAGAATACTTGGAGAATGATTTAATTCTTGCTTTAAATGAGTAGCTGAATCTATTTTTGGTTAGGAAATGTCTTTGAAATGATCTAAACATGTGTTAAATATTCATGCACTATTAGGAGTTGTTCTTTGCTTATTTATGAGATTGATTCTTGCTTTACACTACACATGTAAGATAAACTTAAGAAATAAGTTAAGATCCGAGAAATCTACTTAATTTTATGGAAGAATCTTTAAGAAACCTGATTTAGGTCATTGAATAACCAAACTTTGATTTATCTTGAGGTTTATAATATGAAAATTGGAATATGTGGATTAAGCTTCTTAATTTTAAAGCCTAATGCTTAAACGTTTGACATAACCAACATCCAACTTAAGTATTTAGAGATTAAGCTTTACCTTAACCATAACATTGCTTAGATTAAGTGAAGTGATCCTAGAAAAGTATCCTAATCAACTTTCAATCCATTTTGACCATTGAAAGAGAATTTCCTAACCTATTTTATCTCATTGGACAAGTCCTTTTATCAACTAAGTTATTATGCATAACTTTATAGTTTTAGTTTAATTAGTTATCTTATTTTTTGATTCCAATTGCATTTGAACCTCTAGATAATTGTGATCTAGATAATTAAATCGCTGTGAAAATGATAGTTGGATCTTAAATAATTTCATAAATAACTTGTGACTGGTGCACTTGCCATCAATATTAGATTCAAATTCAAATTGAGAAACTATGCTTAAAGAACACAATTTGTGAATTATTTTAAGTTAATTAGCCTTCTTAGAAAATCTAACAGCATCTAAACCCACCAAATCAAGCAACATCCAATCACATTCTCACAATTAATCATCCCTTCGTCCCTCTTATACCTTCAAGCCCTTAGGAAACTAGCCATGCATGCCTAAATTAAGCAAAATTGATGTAAAAAAAATATTACCCATACTTGATTAAAAGAAAACCAAGGCTAGAAAATATTAAATTAGTATTGAAAACAACAATTCAACTCTTAATCTAAGGCAAATTCAAGCTATTTATGCTAACAATCACTTGATTCAAACTAAAACATGTAAATCCAATAATAACATAAAAAACAACCAACTAATTAAGAGAAAAATTTGAGATTAAGCAATTTAAAGTCTAGGAACATGTCTCATTCTTACTCATCTTGCATAAACTAACCAAATGCATTAAGAATAAATTAATAGCCATAGAATAGATCAACATATAAGCTAAATTTTTGTAAACATAATCTAAAATATTAGGAAATAAAGCTCAAAATAACTAAGATTAAGGGTGGACAAATAAAATAAAATTATCTATTGATCTATATATAAGAATCCAACCATTATCCAACATATTCAAGCTCAAATTCAACAACATATTCAACCAAAACATAAGGCCTACGAGTGTATGAAAATATAACTCACACAATGTTAAACAATTGAAAATGAAGCAAGAAAACTAACCCAAAACGTTAACTATCTGTTATAAATCTAAACAAAATCAAGATTTAACCTATATCTTTAAAAAATTAAAGAACTAGTAAAGAAAAAAATAAGAAAATGATGGAAGGCTTTATGGGGATAGTTATAATGGTCAACTACCCCCTCCTATTTCTACCTTATTAGGCTACTTTCATGCCCTTCCTATTATGGTAAAAAGCATCCTAGAAAATATCATTTTTTCCTTTTTTTTTTCACTGTCTCAAGTCAATCGGTTGACCTATCAAAAGCATTAATCAACTGACTAATAAAGGTCAGTTGACTGACCCTATAACTTTAATTAATTAAAATTCCAGTAGCTCTCAATTTCCAGTAGGCGCACTTTCTTCCAAGCTTTGCCTATTCAACTAAAACTTCATAATTTGATTTAAATTATGTGGTAAGAGACTAAACCTATCATTAGACATAATATAATAGAAATTAAGTACTTTCATATTAATAATAAGGATGATTTTAGGTGAAATCATATGCCAAAACATAACAAAATTCATCCCTCTAAAATTCCCTCACACTTGAATCATTGCTTGTCCTCAAGCAAATCAAACACAACTATAGAACTCCCTATCTTAAATCCCATCATTTATGTCATAAGACAATCACACAAAACAATTATGACACATTTCTATTCTTAAAGTTGCAAACAGTAACTAGTAGTCTTAAAAGTCTGTCTATACAACCGAAAATATAATACGAATAGTAGATAGGCATAAAAATTTAAAAACAAAAAACTATACACATCTTATGTTATTGGCCCCACCTAGTCTCCACAAATCAATCTCGAACATTAGGGTTATCTCCACTCACTCTATCACCTGAAAAATGTAACGGCAAGGGATGAGCTACCAACTAAGTAAGGGTCACCTAACTGTACCCTTATATATACATATCTCCATATATAATAAACAGATAAATGATAAAATAATCACTATATAGAACATGCATAAGCTAAACACATCATGGAAAAAATAGTTAATAGACATCCACAGTATTATTGTTATGCTCATTTATATTATCATTACCATTTATGATTTCATTATGAGCACTGCTAAACCTAGTAGGCCTAAATTCAATGGCCTACCAGCTTATCTCATTACATCCCATCACTATGTGCAAATTAAATCACAAATACATATATCTCGTCCTAGGGTACCTCTCTTGCTCAATTATAGTTGGTACCCCGGTACTACTCCGATACCTAGCCATCGACACAGGGTATCCCCGGGACTCGGAATGACCCTGGTTTCACTCTGGTACCTAGTCATCGACACAGGACTTCCCTAGGATCCAGTATGTCTTGATACCTACTCCATAAATAGGTATCTTGCCATAGCTCACTTAGAATTCAACAACTCATCAATACTAAAGACCGTCAAATATAGAATGTCCTAGGCAAGTCATTAATCCACTATAGTTTTGTTAACTTAATCTATTATAATTCAGTCTCATCATGCTTTATAAAGACAAATCATCAAATGTGAATCATCGTACACCAATGAAGGATATATCTATCACATTTGTCGCATAATCAAGTAATACATGCCATATCACGTAAATCCATACACTAATGTCATAATTATTACTTAATCAAATCGCATTATAAAACATGTAATATAAATCATCATTGCTAGTATGACATTCGTATGTCTCTAAAAATACACAATTTGGTTATCAAGTTTCTATTTTGTACAAGCATCAACTTACATATGCAAAGAACACATTTAAAAAGGTCTAACCACATTTTGAATACCTCATAGTAATATAAGGGCATAGTTTCAGGTTAACCTTACCTAGTTTCCAAAATTAATAATTTTAATCCAACTCAATCTACTATCCTAATCTGTCTCCCAAACCTAGAGATTTGTAAAACACTTGCTATTAGGACCTCTCTATAAATATGCAATTGCTATTAAACTAACCAAAATAGGACCTAATTTCATAACCAAAGTAAAGAAACTTGCATGCAAATAGTAGTTAAATTCCTTACCTAGATTAGAATAGGTTTGGAACCTCAATCACAGGTAATGTTCGGATGAAACTAGCATAAATATTTAGGAGTCCATTAAAGGACTTATATATGCATGACAACTTATAAAAATAAGACACATGGACCTTGATGTGTCCTTGTTGTCTCAACTTGTAGCCACCATTTGAGAATGTGAAGCTAAGTGGAGAAGAGATTTCTCTTGTGAAGCCATGTGTCCTAATCCTAAGTTTTGGATGTTACAGTTCTCCCTCCCTAATAGATATTTCATCTTAGAAATTAAATTTCATACCTAAAGGTTCAAAAAATTGAGGATATTGTCATCGCATGTTGTCCTCCACTTCCCATATTGCCTCTCGCGGAATCTGATGATGGTTCCATAAAACTCGTACCATCGGAATCACTCGTTTTCTTAGTTTTTTTATCTCTCAACCTAAAATCTCTACTGGGACCTCCTTGTAATTCATATTTTTGGCAACCTTAATCTCAAACTATACTATGACATGACTAGGATCTGATCGGTATCGTCTCAACATCGAAATATGAAATACATCATGAATCTATGACAACTCTGAAGGTAAATCTAATCTGTAAGCCAAGGGACTTACATGCTCTATAATCTCATATGGCAAAATATATCTCAGACTTAGCTTTCCTTTCTTACCAAACTTCAAAATCCTATCCAAGGTGATACTCGTAGAAATACCATATCCCCAACATCGTACTCCATTTCTCGACGATGTTGATCAGGATAACTCTTTTTTCGATCTTGAGCTGCCTTCAAGCATTGTTTCACTACTTCTATCTTCTCCACCGTCTTTTAGACTAACTTTGGCCCCTTTAACAATCTGGAAGCCTCTATATCCCAACACACCGGATCTTTACATCGTCTACCATACAATGCCTCAAATGGTTCCATATCGATGCTAGAGTGATAATTGTTATTATAGGCAAACTCCATCAACAACCAATATCGATCCCAATTGCCTTCAAAGTTCAACACACAAGCCCTCATCATATCCTCAATTATCTAAATCATATACTATGACTGTCTATCTGACTGATGACGAAATGTAATACACATATTTAACCTTGTTCCCAGAGCTATTGTAAACCTTGCCAAAATTGAGATGTAAATCGAGGATCTCGATCTCATACAATAGATATTGGAACTCTATGCAATCTCAAAATCTCATTGACATACAACTTGGCTAGCTTGTCTAATGAATCAACCTACTAAATAGGGAGAAAATTAGTAGACTTAGTGAGTCTATCAACAATCATCGATACAGAATCATGCTTGCACTTAGTCCTTTGTAGAGCTACCACAAAATCCATCGCAATCCTCTCCCATTTCCATGATGGAGTAGCTAGGGGTCTTGGATTTCCTATAGGTGCATGATGTTTTGCCTTCACCTGCTGGTAGGTTAAACACCTAGCTATAAAATCAGCCACATCTTTCTTTATCGTCTGCCACCAGTAATAAGGCATCAAATTTCGATACATCTACTTAGTAACGGGATGCATGGCATAAGGTGCACAATGAGATTCCTTCATAATCTCCTCTTGTAATCCATCCATATATGTTACACAAAATCGACTTCCAATCACCAACACACCATTAGATCTCACTAAAAGATTAGTTTGATTACCCTTTTAAACCTCTCTCGAATGCATAATAAATAGGAATCTCGAGTCCATTCCTACTCAATCCTATCTCCCAAATTAGGATGAATCTGTAATGTAGCCAATAAGCCACCTACATCATCAATGTCCAAATGTGTATGCAAAGCTCACAAATCTACCAATGAGGTCATCTAATGTCTGTTCAAACTAGCCACTAAGCCCAAACTCTTCCTACTAAGAGCATCTGCCACTACATTTGCCTTCCCTAGATTATAATCAATACTATAATCATAATTTTTTAGCAACTCAATCCATCTCCTCTGCCTCAAGTTCAGCTCCCTCTGAGTCACAATATACTTGAGGCTTTTACAATCTATAAGGGTCTATAAAGTCTCTCCATACAAATAATGTCTCCAGATCTTAAGGGCATGTACAATTGCTACTAACTCGAAATCATGGGTGGGATAGTTCAACTCATGTGAACTTAGTTAACGAGAAGCATACGCTATCACCTTCCCATGTTACATTAACACATATCCCAAACCTATCCTCGAAGCATTAGTATATACCTCAAAACCTCTACTAGTAGACGGTAACACCAAAATAGGAATACAAGTAAATCTCTGCTTAAGTTCCTCAAAGCGCTCTTGACACTGAGTAGTCCACTGAAATTGAGTCCCTTTCTTCAACAACATAGTTAATGAGCTGGTTATCATCGAAAATCCCTCTATGAATCTCCGATAATATCCAGTAAGTCCTAAAAAACTCCTCATCTCAGATACATCTCTTAGCGTCTACCACTCTATAATTGCCTTTACCTTTGCAAGTTCAGGCATCACTACCTTATGAGATACCACATGTCTAAGGAAGACTACTTGCTATAACTAGAACTCACATTTACTCAGCCTAGCATACAATTATCTATCTCTTAAAATTTGTAATACTGTCCTCAGATGATGGTCATGCTCCTCTCTACTCTTCAAATGCAATTATATAACATCAATGAATACTATCACAAACTGATACAAATACTCCCAAAAAGTCTTGTTCATTAATGAGATGAAAGCAACGGGTGCATTAGTCAATCCAAAAGGCATAACCATGAATTTATAATGCCCATATCGAGTACAAAAAGCTATCTTGAAAATATCTAGCTCAGCTATCCTCAATTGCCAATATCCAGATCTCAGATCAATCTTAAAAAATATGACTTCTCCCCTCATTTGATCTAATAAATCATCTATTCTCAGCAATGGATACTTGTTCTTCATCGTCACCCTGTTTAACTATCTGTAGCCAATGCAAAGTCTCATACAACCATCCTTTTTCTTTACGAACAATACTGAAGCTCTCAAAGGTGATGTAATTGGCGTAACAAAACCCTTCTCTAACAACTCCTTAATTCTTTCTTTAGCACCTACAACTAAACAATGGCTATTTTGTAAGGTGTAATAGATATCGGGGTAACTCTAGGTAGCATCTTAATAGAGAAATCTAACGCGTACTGAGGCTGTAAACCTAGTAAGTCACTAAGAACACATCTGGAAATTCTCTAATCACAGGAGTATCCTCTATCCTAGGACTCACCTCTCTCACATCTATAATATGAGCTAAATAAGCCTCACACCCCTCTAACATCAACTGCCTAGCAGTCGAAGCTGCAATTAAACAAGCTGGAATTATTATTCAATCTCCCACAAACACCACAGTTAGCCCCTCGAAGACTCTACCATCACTTCCTTAGTAGAATAATCAACAATGGCTTGGTGTTCAGACAACCAATCCATTCTTAAAATCACTTAAAACTCCCTCAAGTCCATCATAATCAGATCAGCTAATAACTCCACTCCACCGATGCTAACTTACATTCCTCTCCTAACACTACTCATAATAACACCATCCTTAACTGACATACAAACTTGAAAATCATACCTAAAGTACTAACCTCCCTTGGAACTCTAGAAGAAAACTCAGAAGAGATATATGAATGGGTCTATCCTGGATCAATTAATGCAAATGCCTCTATGCCAAGTAACAAAATAGTACCTGATATGACGTCATTGACTGCTAGTGCCTTCTCCCTAGTGATGTGGTAGATCTTCCACTGTGCCTGACCTGTAGCTGAAATAGTCTCACGTGCACCAAATCTTCTTCGAGATCCATTATATCCTCTCCCTCGACCTCAACCACCAGATCGATCACTGCCTCCTCTACTCTACTAATGAACTACCCCTCCTCTTCTTGCTCTATCTCCTTTCAAACAATCCCTCTAAAAGTGTACCCTCTCACAATAAATATAGCAGGTCTACACAGTCTCTCCTACTCTCACTCTATCCCCTCTTGAAAAATCTTTCTGAAAATTTCCTTGCTCACCACAAATACAGCATGCCTACACAACCCCTCCTACTCCCTAACATACTCCCAAATGTTATTTACCATAAGTGTCACATATAGGTCTCCCATCTCCTCGACTTAAAGACTACTGGTATCCCTTACTAGCTCCTTTACTTGAACCCACAGAAGGTGCACTAGCAACACTGTGTGCACTAACATCTCTCCTTGACCTACCCTGATGTCCTCTCATACCTATAGCTTAATCCTCGCTCCAAGATCCTCTAACACCAAATGAAAAATAGTAACTCCTAGCTCTTCTCATAGATATACTCCTCACTCGTCTGGTGCTCAGCTCTCCTCTTCGACTCTCCTTTCCTTCTACCCATCTCTAACACTCCTTCAACTCGAAGTGCAGAGGTTACAAGTGCCTTGAAATTTGATACCACTGTCCCCAGTCCTAATATGATCTCCCTCAACTCAAAGTGTAGAGGTCACATGTGCCATGAAATTCGATACCACTATCCCCAATCCTAATATGATCTTCATACGCAAACCATACTCAAAGTGAGAACAACTCTCCTCATGATCTGCTATGGAATCTCTAGCATACTTGGATAAAGTTGTAAGTCGAGCCTCGTACTGAGCCACACTCATCTTCTTAATCTGAATCAAATCTATAAACTCTCTTTTCTTCATATCTTTGTAGATCCTTAGGGTGTACTTATCTAAAAACTCTCGTTATTAATCTGGCCAAGTCATTACTCTTGGCTCATAAGTCCTCTTTAGTAACTGCCACCAATGTAAAGCTTCACTTCCAATAAGGATTTCTGATACAACAACCCATCTCCTTGGTAATCTCTAACCGATCCAAAATAAGCTCAGTATATCCCCACCAAGCTTCAGCCTCTGTAGGATTTATAATGCTTTTGAAATCAACTGCTCCCATCTTACCAATCCTGTCAAAGTTGCAATCCACCCTTAGCTCCTTACTAATCGGAGCTGCAGTCATCACCTGCTGCATCCTCTGAAAACAATTTCCCATTGAGATGGCACATCATCTACATCCTGATCTAATCTAGTATCATGTGACTAGCATACATCTAGAGCACAGACTGATTCCCTAGTCAACTCTGGGCCAATAGTACTATCTTCTAAAACCATCCTATATAACAGAAAACCATAGCATCAGTTTTGCGTAGTCACTCAATTTATCCCTAGAAATTTATAACCGCTTTGATATCACTAAATTTAGCTCTCTCTATCTTTAATCCCATCATTAATGTCATAAGACAATAATAAAAACAATTATGACAAATTACTATTATTAAAGTCACAATTAGTAACTAGTAGTCTCAAAAGTCTGTCTATACAACTCAAAATATAATACACAATAGTAGATATACACAAAAACTTAAAAACCAAACAACTATACAAATCCTATGCTACTGTGCCTACCTAATCTCTATAAATCAATCTCGAACACTGGGGTTATCTCTACTCACTCTATCACATGAAAAATGTAATGGGAAGGGATGAGCTTCCAACTTAGTAAGGTTCACCTAACTGTACCCTTATACAATAAACAAATAAATGATGAAATTGTCATTACATAGAACATGCATAAGCTAAACACATCATGGAAAAAATACTCAATACACATCCACAATATTATGATTATGCTAAGTTATATTATCATTACCATTTATGATCTCATTTTGAGCCCTGCTAAACTTAATAGGCCTATATTCAATGTTCTACTAGCTCATCTCATCACATCCCATCACTGTGTGGAACTCAAATCACAAATACATATATCTTGGAACAGGGTACCTCTCTCGCTCAATTATAGTTGGTAGCCCGGTACCTCTCTAGTACCTAGCCATCAACACAGGGTATCCCTAGGACTCGGAATGACCTCAGTATCACTCTGGTACCTAGTCATCATCACAAGACAATCCCAAGACCCAAGATGTCCCGGTACCTGCTCCACGGATAGGTACCTAACCATAGCTCGCTCAGAATGCAACAACTCATCAAAACCAAAGACTATAAACTATAACCTATCATAGGCAAGCCACTATTTAACTACAGTTTTTTTAACTCAATCTATCATAATTCAGTCTGATTATGCTTTATAAAGACAAATCATCAAATTTAAATCATCATACACCACTGAAGGATATATCGATCACATTTGTCACATAATCAAGCAATACATGTCATATCGCGTAAATCCATATACTAATGTCATATTTATCACTTAATTAAACTGCATCATAAAATATGTAATATAAATCATCATTGTTAGTATAACACTCATATGTCTCCAAAACTACACAATTTGGTTATCAAGCGTCTATTTTATATAAACATAGCCTTATATATGTAAAGAACACATTTAAAAATGTCTAAGCACATTTTGCATACCTCACTGTAATATAAGGGTATAGTTTCAAATTGACCTTACCTGGTTGCCCGAATTACTAATTTTATCCAACTCAATCTACTATCTTAATTTATCTCCCAAACCTATAGATTTATAAAACACTTACTATTAGGGCCTTTGTAAAAATATGAAATTTCTATTAAACTAACCAAAATAGCACCTAATTTCAAAACCAAAGTAGAGAAGCTTTCATGCAAATAGCATTTAAATTCCTTACCTATATTGGAATAAGTTTGGAACCTCAATCATAAGTAAAAACTATCAGAAATGTTTAAGAGTCCATTCAAGGATTTATATATGCATGAGAACTTATAACAATAAAACACATGACCCTTGAATTGTCCTTGTTATCTTAACCTATAGCCACCGTTTAAGAATGTAAATCCAAGTGGCCTTGAAGCATTTAATTGAAAGCAAAGTAGAGAAGAGCTTCCTCTTGTGAAGCCATGTGTCCTAATCCTAAGTTGTGGACGTTATAACAACCATTACATTCTTTTTTTATATTTTTTCATGGATACCAAGTATATGCAATCTTTCAAACTTTGGCAAACTTAAGTATTAAGTTGCTACATACATAACATGATTGGTTTTCATCAGTACAAATAAACAAAATCAAATGAAGACAACATTAATCAAACATAAGAATAAAACTAAGATGGATTTTCCTCACGTTGTTCTCTTATTTCACTTAAGTGTTTAAGGTTTGATATTTCGCTGAAGACTCCCTCTAGGAGACCACACTACAGTAGGCTTATAAATTCACAAATTCTCTTTCACATAGATTACATGCTATCGTGGATTAAAAGGGCTTTTTCATAGGGTTATAACGGGGCTTAGTTTTAGGTAAGTCAAAAATGGTTGAAGGGTTTCTCACAAGTGTTCAGAAAGTACAAAGTGTAGAGGGACAACTAAATATAAATTATGAGATATGCATATGACTACAATGAACTCCCCATTACTTACTACTACTGTTATATTTTACTCTTTTTCTTTTTATTCAGTTTTTTTGGATTTTTGAATAACACTCTAAAAACAAGGAAATAATAGCAACAAATATATGCATAACATGGGTAAAGGAACCTCTCAAATCATTTAAGAATAAAATGTAAACTCAAATTCCCAATCTATAGACCAGATGTTCATTTAGTATTTCATTAAACTTGTGATTAGGTAAGGCTAATAAGTTTTCAGTTTTTAATATAATGTGTTTACCTTAAAAAAAAAAGGTTAAAGGTGCAAAAGAGGTTACAAGGGATAACGAATCGGGTGGCTCCTTTACGTCAAGTGTTAAAAACAAAGAAAGCCTTAATCCTCTCCATATAACATGCTTCTAGTAGTGTCAAACATGTGTAGAGCAAGTTCTGAAGGTAATCGTCATAAGCAAGCATCATACACAACAAAGACTTTGGAATGTAGTTATATAGGCTCATTGTCTTTAATAGGCTCATGTGAAAACCATCTTGATTTCACTAATTACCTAATCACTCAAGTATCAAAATTTTGACAAGATTTATTTAACCAATTACTTTAATGAATCATCATGGTTTCTCTTATACTCAAGTAGCCAAATTCAAATTTAAGCACACAATTCAGTCTCATTCCAACAACAATAACAAAATTTCATGGTTTATCATTCATCATAGTTCAAGCACAGAAAAATTTGAAGTTGCCTCACCCCCATACTTATAATGGACATCATCCTCAATGTCTAAAAAAATAGAAAATCATGTTTATAAGGATGGAAACAGAAGCACTCCCCCGGATCAAAGAGGTCATAAGAACCTTGAAATTATAAATCACAGGTTTCCACTTGCTTTCCTACAAACAAAACAATAAAAAGAAAATAAAATGCACAAATGAAAATAAAACAAAACTAAATTAGAAACCACACAGAATAAATAAGGGTATGGTTGAGGTGCCCCCCAATAAGTGCTTAATTAAGGTCACAAGCTCGACCCTTATAAACCCTTAGTGATTAACGTACTATAGAGCTTTAAGCTCCATCACCTCCAAGTTTTGCAATTGAAATCCCTCAAAGTAAGATTTAAGAAGATGTCCATTCACTTTGAGCTTGTTCCCTCTCTTGGAACTCGTGATCTCCACAGCTCCATGGGAGGATACATGGGTGATGTTGAGATCAATATCTGCCTGAAGATGTTATGGCGTAAAGGGTTTGAGGCGAGAATTGTAAATAAGGACCTTCTGGCCCACGATAAATGTTTTCCTAGAGGTGTTACAATCATAGAATGCATCAGTCTTATCCTTACAAATACTAGCCTTAGTCTTTGAGCTCTTGTAATTACAATCATTTATAGGCTCCAACGACATCTAACTCCATACTAAACTTTTTGATTGCCCAGTAAGCCTTGTGCTTTACCTCCACTGAAAGATGGTATGGCTTCTTAAAGACGCGTTTATATGGTGACATCTCTATTGGAGTCTAGTATGCAATCCTTTAAGCCTGCAAGGCATTATTGAGGAACAAACTCCAATCCTTCCTATTAGGATTCACTATCTTTTCTAAAATTTATTTGATATCTCGAATGGAATCTTCAGCTTAACCACTCATCTAAGGGTAGTGAGTGGTCAAGACAACGCATTATTTGATATCTCCTTAAGGAAGCCTCAAATTTTTAGCTATAAAAATGAGTCCCCTTGTTGCTAATGATGGATTGTGGGACTCCAAACCTGAAAAAAATATTAGATTTCAAGAAATCAACAACATTCGAGAATTGTCAGTTTGGGTGGATTTTGCTTCCACCCATTTTGTGACATAATCCACTTTAAGTAGAATATACTGAAATTTCAAATAAAGAAGGAAAGGGATCTAGGAATTCCATTCCCAAACATAAAAAAATATAACAAATCAATATAGGGGTTTGAGGCATTTTTCCATGGGAACCTAACATATCTATGTATTGATAGTTATTGCAAGTCCTATAGAAATTATAAGCATCTTAAAATGGGGATGGACAATAAAACTCGCACTTCAAAACCTTGTGAGTTATCCTCTTTGCCCCAAAAATGCATCCACATGTATAAGAGGGAAAAACTGTCAAGATGGAAAAAAAATGACAATCAGGTATGCACCTTATGATGACTTAATCTCCATAATACTGCCATAGATATGGATCATCCCAGGCATAAAACTTGGCTTGGCTCTTCATCCTCTCCTTTTGTGTCTTAGTGAAATCTACAGGAAATTGATAAGTAACTAAGAAATTCACCACGTCAATGTACTAGGGAGATGCCAACTATATTTAATGCAACTGCTCATCTGAGAAATCATCTTTGATAAGGCCTGTGTCTGTGCCATACTCCTCTACGCAACTTAAATGATTTGCTACTCCATTCTCTGAACAATTCCTTTCTTTGACCTCTACATCAAACTCCTGAAGAAAGAGTATCCTAAATATGAGCATCGATTTTTCCTCCTCCTTCACCAGCATGTACTTTAATAATGCATGACCAAAATAAACAATAATCTTAGTACCCAATAAATAATATCTAAACTTGTCCAAAGCATAAGCTACTATAAGGAGTTCTTCTTCTGTGGTGGTGCAAGTTGTTTGTGTTTCAATCAAAGTCTTCAAGGCATAATAAATAACATGAGGGACCCAGCCCACTCATTGGACCAAAACTGCTATGAAAACTTGGTTGGAGGCATCACACATAAGATCAAATGGTAGCCTCCAATTTGGAAGTTGTAAAATGGGAGTTGTGACTAACTTCTCCTTCAACACATCAAATGCTTTTTATAACAGTGTACATAATGGTTATGTAACTTTTGAAAAGTCTCGAATGAACCTACAATAAAACCCTGTATGACTAAGAAAATAGTAAACCTCCTGCACAGAAGTAGGGTAAGACAAAGAATATACAAGATCTATCTTTACTATATCAACCTTAATACTCTTAGCAGAAATCACATATCCTAAAACTATCCCTTGTTGAACCATAAAATGAAACTTCTCATAATTAAGAACAAGGTTAGTTTCAAGACATCTCTTAAGAACAAAAATGAGGTAATCTAGACATTGTTTAAATGAATCCCCATGTGCGGTGAAATCATGCATAAAAACTTCAATAATTTTCTTAAGGCACTTTGAAAAGATAATTACCATGCACCTTTGAAAGGTGGTGGGGGCGTTGCAAAAGATAAATGATATCCGATGATAAGTGAAGCTCCCATATGGCATGTAAATTTTGTCTTCTCCTAGTCTTTCAGAGCAATGGCCACTTGAATATAGTCTAAATAACCATTAAGAAAAAAATAAAAATCATGGCCAATAAGATGCTCTAACATCTTATGAATAAAGGGTAAAGGGAAATGATCCTTTTGACTCATCGAGTTGAGTTTGTTGTAATCTATGGAAATTAGCATCCATTATGCACTTGAGTTGGAACAATCTCTCCAGTCTCATTCTCCCCCACTATAATGCTCAACTTTTTTAGAACCAATTGTAATAGTCTTACCCACTTATTCTTAGAGATAGGATATACAACACCCACATCAAGCAACTTCATCACTTCCTTCTTCATCACAATCATCATTGGTAGGTTAAGGCATCTTTGCACTTGATTGACTGAAGTGGTGTCTTCTTTTAGAAAAATCATGTTTATACACAAAGACGGGCTAATACCTTTGATATCTAAGACTATTCATCCTAGTGTTGTCTTGTACTCGGGTAACACTTTCACAAGCTTCTTTTGTTGTGCCCCAATAAGTTACTTGCTATGATGATTGGAAGGGTGTTGCTAGCTCCCAAGTAAACATATTGGAGGTGATCTAGTAAGGAATTCAACTCCACTTTTGCTGCCTACACAATAAAAAGTAGCAAATGATTAATACTAATAGGCAACTCTAGAAATTGAGGGACATACTTACGAAATGTTGAGCATTGCTCTCAAAGGTCTTGATTGCTTCCTTTTAATATTATCTAAGCACAAAGATCCCATGTAAAAATCATATGTTTCTTTCTCCATCGAGATGGTTAAGGCCACCTCTAAAGGATCTCTTATAGAAAGAAAAGACAGATGTTCCATTAAAGAGTCAAGAATATCTACCTTAACCACCGACTCACAATTTGATAGATAGTGCATAGCATTGAAGATGTTGAAATGAATGACCTATCCATCAAACACTATAGTCAGCATGGCTCTAAGAACATTTATCTTCGTCCGAGACATCTTTAAAAATGATTGGCTTAATAAAATTATTGAAGGACTGGAAGAGTCCTTATCTTGGATATCTAAAATGTAAAAAGCTACAGGGAAAAAAAGCTCAGTCACCTATACCAAAACATACTCATTAAACGCCTCGGGGTATATATTAGACCGATCAATTAATTGTATGATAAGACAGGTATCTTGTAATGAACTAAGATTAAGAGCTTTAAAAATAGAAAAGAGCATGACATTGATAAAAACTTCTAAATCTAAGATGCATCTCCCATACCTTGTGCTACCTATCTTAAAAGGAATAGTGAAAATATCGAGATCCTTGCACTTAGGGCTAACTTTCTCTGCAATGTTGGCATCACGTTGCCCCCTATACTAATCCTCTTATTTCCCTTTAACTTCTGCTTGTTGGTGCACAACTCCTTTAAAAACCTGGCATATCACAAAACTCGCTTGATTGCTTCTAACAGAGGTGTATTGAATTCCACATTATGCAATACCTCCACAACCTCTTTTTCCTTCTCCTGCTACATCTTTTTGGCTAACTTGGAAGGAAATGGAATAGAAATTGAATTATCAGCAATAGGGTGTGAGGTACTTACCTGAGGAGGGTTGTCCTCCTTCTTCTCTATAAGCTTTGTTTCCACTTCTTCTCCTTGCTTCTCCTTCTAATTTATGGTCCTTCTACCTCCTTGCCACTTCTCAAAGTCATGGTGTAAGCATCTTCCTCTGAATTCTTCTTAGGTTGATTAGGAAGTAGTGTTGAGCTCTGAACCTAAAGCTTTCATACTATAGTAGCTAGCTGACTCACCTATTTTTCCAAATTTTTCATACCATTCCCTGCTTCCTACTGGAACGGAACAGTGTTAGTAGGTAAGCTCTTAACAATTTCATCCAAAGACGTACCTCCTAATGGTTGTAGTTGTGGTAGAAGGGGTGGCCTTGGTTAAAATTGTGGTTGGTTTTGATGAAAACATAGTGATACATGAAATCATTGTTGTTGCCGCTAATAGGTAATTGGACGCATGTTAGAGTTGCTTCCTTATTATTGATTTCCATACTTGAAGTTAAGATAATCCTTCCACCATGAATTTTAGGAGGGAGCGAGAGGATCATACCTCTACTGTTGTTCTTGGAACCCTCTAACTGCATTAACATATTGTTCATCTTGTAAAAAAGGACATGTATCCGTAATATGATTAGCCAATGAATAAATACCACATACCTTAGTAGGACCCTTACCCACCATTGTTTATTGGACTAAAGATGTCAAGTTTGCGACTTGTTGCTCCTAGTTGGAAATAGGCACTTCCTTCACCTGCATTGGTAATGATGAGGCACTATTGTGATTACAGCAATATTGAGAATTCCTTACCATTGTTGCTATCAGATCAAAGCTCTACCACCCACAGCATCGACAATATTCCTGTTTAAAGGTAGCAAACCTTCATAAAAATAATTAATAATTGTTAATTTATCTTATGGTTTGGACAAGTTCTAAAAATCTTCTTAAAGCACTCACAATACTCATGTACTAACTCCCCTTTATCCTATCGGATACCACAGATCTCCTTCCTTATATTGGTGGCTCTTGAAGTAAGGAAGTATTTCTCTAAGAACTCCTGTTGCATTTGCTCCTACGTGATGAACGATTTGGTAAGCAAAACATGAAAGGACTACTAATAATATTGAAGATATGGGTTGAAGGTACCCTTGGGATTCTTGGATAACTATTGATTCTTGAATTTAGATAAATGTGCTCTAGCTAAATTGCTAGCTTATGGATTAAAACAAGCCCTTAAATCACAAGTTCCTCGTTATTAGGTTAATCTAACAGGCTTTAGAAATACTCCTATCTCCACTATAACCTAGAAGAAGCTCTCTAAATTTAATGGTGGAGTAGCATTAGGTGTTTAGGGATGACTAACTTAGGGCACCAACTCACTAGGTCAGAAAGTGTAACCTTAAGTTATGAGACCCTAAACTAGTTAGTTAAGTTTTCTTACAAATCCAAGTAGCCTATTCCTACTTTTGGGAAACGTTATGGACTATTAACTATCACAAGCTCAAATCTAGCTTTCAAATTAAGAGGTTACCTAAAAGGTGATCAAGTGATAGGGGTTAAATTGATATGATTTTTATGGTTAATTTGTTGAATTATGATCCTTATTTCAGTGTTTAATTGTTTCATTGATGCCCTATAATGTTTGATTTGCAAAATGGAGCTTAATGATGAAGATTGGAACAAAAACATCAAACAACATCTCCTTGTGCAGACCATTAAAAGTCCCCTGGAGAGGGTGCCATTGTTAAAGAACAGGGGACCGTTAAAGCTATCCAGAAGGCGGGCTATAAAGGCACTATAAGAGGGTGCCGTTGTAGGGTGGCAGGGTGCCATTGTACTCCTAGTCAACAATTTCAGCTTGGTGTCTTGCAGATTTTAACCTTAGCGTGATATCAATTAATTCCCTTGTCTTCTGGCATGTGAGGGTAATCTTCCAAAGTCTACATAGAGCCAAAAACAACAGATAACACGCATCAATTAGCTACGAATCAGATCAACTTATTGGAGAAGCTCTCGCTTCTCTCTTCATTTTCTTTTTTGAACATTTAAGCCTCAAACACTTAGATTTCGAGTTTCTGATTGTATTTTTTAGTTCTGTAAAATGGAGATTGTAGCTAAGATCCATATCTAAGTTTTTAAATCATCATAGGGGGTTTTCTAACTCAGATTTTCCATTTTATTCTCCTATTTTTTGGATTAAATCAAAGACTAAGTTCTTATGTGTATATCTTTGCATATACTTTGATTTTCTTGTTAGATCTTGTTGATTCAGAGCTGCTGTGGTATCCAGATCATCTTAAGAAGTTTCAAGACGTGTTTAGAAACCTTCTGGACAAGCCTTGAACTCCTTAAGATGATCTGAACACCACAGTATCTCTGAATCAAAAAGATCTAGCAAGAAAATCAAAGCATATGCAAAGATATACACATAAGAACTTAGTCTTTGATTTAATCCAAAAAATAGGAGAATATAATGGACAATCTGAGTTAGAAAACCCCCTATGATGATTTAGAAACTCAGATATGAATCTTAGCTGCAATCTCTAATTTACAAAACTAAAAAATACAATCTAAAACTCGAAATCTAAGTGGTTGAAGATTAAGTGTTCAAAGAAGAACAAGAAGAGAGAAGCTAGAGCTTCTCACACTACTATGATCTGAATCCTAGCTAATGTCTACATGTTACATATTATTTTTGGCTCTATTCAGACTTTGGAAGATCGCCCCTCACATGCTAGAAGACAAGGGAATTAATGGATATCACTCCAAGTTTGAAATCTGCAAGATACCAAGATGAAATTGTTGTCTTGGAGTACAATGGCACCCTGCCACCCTACAATGGCACCCTCTCCTGGTGCCGTTATAGCCCGACTTCTGGAGTGCTAAACGGTCCCTTGTTCTTCAGCAATGGCACACTATCCAGGGGGTTGTTAATGGTCAGCAACAAGAGGTGTTCTTTGATTTTTTTGCTCCAATCTTCATCATTAAGCTCCATTCTGCAAATCAAACATTATAGGGCATCAATTAAACAATTAAACGCTGAATTAGGGGTCATAATTTAACAAATTAACCATAAAAATTATATCAATTTGACCCCTATCAAATTCCCTTATCAATTTTCAAGAAGTTAGGATTAAAGGAATTGAAACCCACTACAGTCTCACTGCAATTGACTGATAGATCAGTGACTTATCCAAGAGGGATTATCGAAGATATTCTGGTTAAGGTTGATAAATTCATATTCCATGTCGATTTTCTTGTCTTGGATATGGAAGAAGATAATACAGTGCCTATCATTTTAGGATGACCATTCATGGTTACTGCTAGGGCACTGATTGATGTACAAGGTGGAAAGCTCATTCTTAGGCTTCAGGATAAAGAGATTGAGTTTAATGTTTTTCGAGCGATGAAGCATCCATCCACCCTGGATTCATGTAACTTCATTGGAGTTCATTCTACTCCAATTGATCCATGTCAATATCGTTGTTCAGATTCAATGCAAAAGGCTTTATTCCATTCAAATTCTGAAGAAGAAGGAGAGGAAGTGAAGAAAGCATTAAAGGATTTAGAAGTTAGGAAGGAGTCTTCTAACTGGATTCAATCTAGAAGTTTGAACCTTTAGATAGGTTAATTCAAACACTTCCTAAGCCATCAAGTGAAGAGCCTCCAAATCTTGAACTAAAACCTCTTCCTTCAAATTTGAAGTACGCATTTTTGAGACCTCCATTTCAATTTCTTGTCATTATTTCACCATCATTAAGTAATACGATGGAAGAAAGACCGTTGAGAGTTCTTAGAGAGCATCAAAAGGCTATAAGATGGACCTTAGCGGATATCAAAGGATTAATTCCTTCTGTTTATATACATCGAATATTCATTGAATAAGGAATTAAACCTTTGGTCCAACCTCAGCATAGGCTAAATCTAAATATGAAGGAAGTGGTAAAGAATGAAGTAGTTAAACTCCTAGATACTGGTATTATTTATCCTATTTTTGACTCTATATGGGTTAGTCTAGTTCAAGTAACGCCAAAGAAAGGGTGAACTACTGTTATAAAGAATGAATAAGAAGAGTTAATTGCCACAAGAAAGGTAACTAGTTAGCATATGTGCATTGATTATCGTAAGTTGAATAATGCCATAAGAAAGGATCACTTTCCTTTACCCTTCATTGATAAGGTAATAGAAAGGTTAGCTGGGCATATTTTTCATTGTGCTTTAGATGAATGTGGTGGTTACTTACAAATTCCTATTGCCCTTGAGGACTAGGAAAAGACGACTTTTACATGTCCATATGGCACCTTTACTTATTGTCGCATGCCTTTTGACTTGTGTAATGCCCTTGCTACTTTTCAACGCTGTATGATAGCAATTTTTGTGGACATGATTGAGTCATGCATTGAAGTGTTTATGTATGATTTTTCCGTATTTGGTATATCCTTCGATGAATATTTAGAGAATTTAGATAAGATACTAAAAAGATGTGAAGAAACCAATCTGGTTTTGAATTGGGCCATTTTATGGTGCAAGAATGCATAGTATTGGGTTATAAGATTTCAAGTAGGGGTATTGAAGTGGATCCAGTAAAAGTAGAAGTTATTGCTTAATTTCCACCACAAATTCAGTTAGAGTAATTCGAAATTTTCTTGGACATGTTGGATTCTATAGACGATTTATTAAGGATTTTTCCAAGATAGCTAAGCCCCTTACTGAGCTTTTGACCAAGGA
>JAOXYD010200048.1:0-22295 GCA_028565735.1 Pinacopodium congolense | reverse complement strand
AAAACCTCAATTAAACACATAAATCAAAAATTAAACAACGATAAAAAGAAATTCTAATTTAAGGTCATTAGCTTGACCCTTGGCGTATAAAACATTATCCATTATCAAAAGGATATTTGAAACCAATAGGAAGCATGTTCAAATTCCATGAGAAGTTTAGAGCAACTTCCCTCAAAATAAGCTCCCAATCAGCACGATGCTCCAATACTTCGGGGAAGTGGAATCGAACTGCTTCATCGTTGAACTCTAATGTCCACTCTCCTTTCTGAACATCGCCTTTCTCCTAAGATGGTCTCTATAGTAGTGGAATTGATAAATGTAGAGGCTCGTCATCTTGCTAGACACCTTCAAGCTTTAACTTGCTTGGCCACATCGCATTCTCCAAGTTGCACCATGTGGCTCTTCCTCTTACTTCTTCTCTTTCTCTTGGCTCACCTCCTTTGAGCATTCATCCTTCTCCAGTATATCCTGCTCTTCCTTTACCATTTCAATTGTGATGGCCGTTAATTGGTCCCTTGGATTTGTTTCAGGATGGCTTAGTAAGCTACCTGCAAGTCTAGAAAAGAAGGTATTAGCAAGTTGACCCACATGTACCTCCAAGTTATGGATGGAAACTTGGCCTCCATTTGCTTTTAATTATCCTCCATCCACTTTTGATTCTCCTCCATCCTTTCAAAATTAGAGCCCGACATATCTATCATCTTGTCTATCATTTTCTCCAAAGACTTAAATCATTTTTGTGGAAATTCAAGAGCTCCTTAGGCGTTCGCTTAGTCACATGCATTGTTAGTATTCCACGAAAAATATGAGTGGTTTTGTCACCCTGAATTATAATAATTGGGATAAGGGTTATTACCTCTTGATTACTCAAATTCCCATGACTCTATGAAAAAGCAATCATTTGTGTCATGGTTGTCCTTCCCACATAATTCACATTGAAACTACACAAGTCTAATAAAAGAGGAAGATGTACCTTGTTACTTACTTAACTGCTTGCTAAGGGCTAAAAGTTATGCTTGAAGAGCTATCACTGTGTCAAACAGAATCGTCGCCTTTTTTTCCTTGAATCCTTGCGTTACTAAGATCATTGGATCATCTTGTACTCCTTTTGCTCATACACCTAAGACACATAAGGAAAAGTATAAAAAAATATTAAATCAAAGTAACCCAACCTACATAAGATGCTAAACAAACAATCTTTGGCAATGGCGTCAAAAACTTGTTGATTGTAAAACAAACTACTAGTTTTACGCTCAAAACCACAAATATATGGGTCTTCACTTGTAGTTAAGAACGGATATCGATCTCATAAGGATTAAGTTTAGTCACCTTAACTTAGGTTCAACTTTGTTTAAGAAATAATTTTAGATAAAAATTTGAAAAATAAATTAAATTAAATTAAACTAACAATAACAGCCAATTGAGACAAAGTGCAGGAATTTGATAACTAAAGTTTAAGATTAGGATTCGTTCTATCCCTATTTTGCTTTCCTCTTTACTTAATGATGCAATTTTGTTCGACCCAAGACTTTCTAATGCTTAAGTACCCTATCTCAAGGTGCAGTTAACTATCCCTAGCCAAATAGATTAGGATTAATTATGCTATCTCTAACCATACTAACATTTCCTAACCATTCAACTAGATATTAAGCAATCTTATAGGTAGTTTTCAACAAATAGTCAAGATCTCTCTTCAATTACTTGCAAAAACCTGAATATGTATAGGTCTATTGGGAGCCAACTCTCGTTGTACTACCCAACACAATTACCTAACTCACCCTCTCTATCTATTGCAAGGTTTAAGCTTAATACATATCATAAACAACCATTCATTGAATCACAAAGCAAGAGTTCCACAAAATAGTTCAATAACAACTCCTATAAAAAGTTTAGCCACTCATACTCACAAATAATCCACCAATAATCATGTTTTTCATGCTAAAAAGTAATAAAAAGAAGAAGAAAAATAAAATAGATGGAGCCTTGAATATCTTTTCTTCACTCCAAGAAAGTTGGAAAACTTGGGTGTTGTGTTATCTTGATGATTTCCAAGGAAGATGATGCTTTCTACTTTTGGGTGCCACCAAAAACCTCTCCTTTTGTCTCTTTTGGATGTTGCTTCATCAATTTTGGAGGCAACCTAGGGTTTAAAAAACTTATATATGTTAAAAGTAGGGTTCCCACACTTAAAATCTTGTGTTTGACTCGTAAAGGAGTCAACTCCTCTTCCAAATGGTGTCACGATCGTGATAAGTCACCCTCGTGACACTTTATTTGACAACTTTGAGCATCCTTCACTCTTTTGACCATAACTTCTACTCTGGAGCTCCGATTGACGTGAAATTTTAACTGAAGACTCCTAACATCTTGATCTTCCCCTCCACCAATTTTGCATGATTATCTAAGCTATAAAAGTCTTACTATTGAAAGGTTTAAGCTTAATACATATCACAAACAACCATTCATTGAATCAAAAAGCAAGAGTTCTACAAAATAGTTCAAGAACAACTCCTATAAAATGTTTAACTACTCATAATCACAAATAATCCACCAAAAATCATGTTTTTCATGCTAAAAAGTAATAAATTAAAGAAGAAAAATAAACTAGATGGAGCCTTGAATATCTTTTCTTTACTCCAAGAAAACTGGAAAACTTGGGTGTTGTGATGATTTCCAAGGAAGATGATGCTTTCTTCTTTTAGGTGCAAGCAAAAACCTCTCCTTTTATCTCTTTTGGATGTTGCCTCATAAATTTTGGAGGCACCCTAGGGTTTAAAATACTTATATATGTCAAAAGTAGGGTTCCTACACTTAAAATCTTGTGTTTGACTCATAAAGGAGTCAGCTTCGCTTCCAGAGGCTATCACGATCATGACAGGTCATCCTTGTGACACCCTATTTGATAACTTCGAGCATCCTTCACTCTTTGAACCATATCATCTACTTTGGAGCTCCAATTGATGTGAAATTTTAACTGAAGACTTTTAACATCTTGATCTTCCTATGTGTTAATGTCCTATATATATGTCCATAAGTATACTTAAGTCTTGATTCATTATAAATCCTCACATGGGATAAGGCTTAGGTAGGTGAAATTTTTCCCTAGCATGATATCTTCTCCTAGGTTAAGTCCTATATGTGGGCATATTTTGTTTATATGATCTAGGAAATGGTCATTATCTAAATTATTTCCTTTGAAAAAAATTATCTTACTACTTTATGGTGCGTTCATAGGGGTGTACCCTAGACCACATTTATCATTTGATGATTTTTATACACCTACCATTAATTCTAATTTTTCATGACCTTTAGTGAATTTGGATAATGATTCCTTAAGGCTTTCTAATTCCTTTTTCAATGAGGCATTTTAATCTCTCAAAAAATTTTCCCATTATCCTTATTTATAATATTAGATCTTAAGTCATGCTTTAGTTTCTTATTCTCGATCTTGCATGCAGCTAGTAATTTTGAAGTTTTTTCTACTTAGTAGACAACTTTTTTTCCTGGTTAACACTTCTAAATAATCAACTAATTCATCATAAATAAAGTCAACATCATAATCATCTTTATTATAAGAGGAGGAACAAGATGGTACCTCATCATTTGCTATAAAAACATGTGCACCACTTCTTCTTTGCCCTCAAACTTATTTGTGTCAGCCTATGTAGTGGCTTCTAGGGCTTTCTTCTTCTCACATTCCTTCTTCTCCTTTTTATCATATTCTTTGAAAAGAAGGCATGATGAGCTTATATGGCTAGTTTCCTCACATTCAAAATAAGCCATGTTAGTTAATTTATTCTTAAAGTTGTACTTTCCTTCTTTGGAGGCTCTTCTTCTCATAAATATCTTCTTCTTGAGGAACTTTTTAAAGTTGCTTTAAGAAATGCTATCTCCTCTTCATTGTTACTACTCATGGATACTTTGTCATCATTATACTCTTCTTTTGATGCCTTTAATGCCATGTTCTTATTTTTATGGATGGTTGTAAGAAAGGATCCAATCAACTTTTCTAGGAGGACATTCAAGTCCTTTACTTCTTGTATGACCATTACTGTTGCTTCTTGTGTCTTTGGTAGAGATATTAATGTCTTTCTTACCTAATCCTTAAGAAAATTTATAATATTAATAAATCTGGCATATTGATAGGGTTAAATTATATTAAGTTTTCATATGAATTTCAATATAAATTCATCCTTATTTTGAGTTTTAAATGGTTATTTTGTATTTATATTTAATTTACATGTAAATATGACTTTAGGAAACAAATATAAAGTGAAAAGAACAAGTTTGGAGAATATTTGGAGCAAATTTGGGGGGAGAGATGCATACAAGGACCTAAACAATGGTCTAGTAACTACCGAAGGTGCTGTTTTACTCCATTTTTCTAGAACTGTAAACGAAACCTAGACCAAGGGTTGTTTAGCCCTAAATGGCACTGTTGAATGTACTGTCAACAAAAAATAAAAAGGACAAAAGAGTCTTTCATTAAATTTTAGCTTTACCCTAATTAGAGAGGGTATAAATGTAAAAATAAGAGTAGAGGATGTCATTCATAATTTCCTAGCAACCTCCATCATTTTCTTAGAGTTTCTTCTTAGTTTCTTAGCATTTCCTTCTCGTTCCTAGGGTTTAGGTTAGGTTTTGTTTATGTTTTTCTTTTAATCTCTTTAGTTCAGTATTTTAAGTATTGTTTAGCATTTAAATACTCTGTTTTTAGTTTGTATATGCCTTCCGTTATAATTATTTGCATTTTTCTTATAAGTTTTGTGTTTGAGTTATGTTTTTATGTCTTTTTATTGTAAGAACCTTAATATTTTGTTAATAGATTGCCTTATTTATATTTCTAATAGCTTTCCTATTAATTTCTAGCCTTTATATTTGTTATTTTAGTATGTTTATTGTTAATTTATTTTCTATTTTACGTAATTTCAATATGTTATGTTAATTTTCCTTTGGGTTTGAAGATATTTGATGGATTAATTTATTATAATTGTGAGAATTGGAATTGGAATGGAATGTGCATTGTGATTTCTACTAGAATTGAGTTGAAATTTTGATTAAATTCCCTAAATTAGGGGTTAACTAATAGGATTACCTATCCTAAGTGTAATTTCTAGTTTAATTGTTAGGTTTTAAGTTTGGATATGTAATTTTCATTAGCAAAAACTATAAGTGGCGATAGGTTAATTAGTTTTATAGGTAAAATTAACCAATTAATTTATAATTTCGATTCCCTAAGTTACATAATCTAAGTTTATGTGATTATCGCTTAGGTTATTCATTCCCTAGTTTTTAAGGCTATTGTGCCACTAAATCTATAGAGCTTACTCTAGATTGTCACACAGTTAAGGATAAGTTTTCTATTATATATGACTTATTTAAAATTAGAAGAACTTGCTTTATATTATCGTACAATTACGGGTAAGTTTTCTATCATATAGGACTTATTTAACATTAGAAGAACTTATGACACAAGAGGTTGTTTATGTCTATAGGCTAGCATCTTAAGCATCGCATAATCTTTATATTTTTTATAATCAATTGTAATTCATGAATTCAAATAATATCTTTTGCCTAACTTTCCGTCTTGTTATTTTATTTAGTGTTTTATTCACTTTATTTTGTTAATTATCTTTGTGTTTATTTAAATTCCTTTGCATCAAGGGTTTGTTTTTATTTTCTTTTTCTTTTATGCAACATTTTAAATAGCTAAAAAATACTACCAGTTCTCTATGGAATCGACTTTGACTTACCCTATTACATAATAGGTTAGTTAGGTATTACATAATAGGTTAATTAGGTATTTATTTTTTGGTGATCTACTACAGACCCACCACATACATAGAATAAATACTTTTATTGTGTATTATATAAAAGAATTAATATTAATTGTTGACATGCTAACCTTAAAGTTTATATTAATGTGTTAAGATGCTAAACTTACTTTGCTTGATTTATGCCTTCATAGGTTACCTCTAAGTGTTTCAAATTTCATGTGTGGTATCACATATGGATACTTCTTAGTCCTAAAGGCATCCAAGATAAGGGTGAATTGAGTATTCTAAAATTTGAACCTAATCTAAAATTTTTAATGACTTAAAACAAATCCCAAATCAAAGGAATTTCCTAAGTTAAAATTAACTAAGTGTAACGTGGAATCAAAGTAACGCAATACAAGTATCCAAAAATCACTTAATTATCAATAATATAGATATAGATGATATGTTTAAATGATAAAAATGTCCATAAGATTTCATCACCCAATCAATTATATAATAAGAAAAAAATCAAAGATATAAATATCATCCTTTTGATTTACAATGATACAAATATCAAACTATTCAAGTGAATGAATCAATTATACATTTAATAACACAATAGGGAGTTTAAGAAAGAGACAAGACACAAGGGTTTATAACAGTTCGGCTATACTAACATTACCCACTTTACTCCTAACACCAACGATGTTGGATTTTGCACTATCACTGATTGTGGTTGGTCATACACAAAATTAGATGAAATAAATTTATCTTCTAATGCACAAAATTATAATTTATTCAAGACCAACTTTTCAGCTAGTGCACCAGTCGCAACAAGTAATATAGTGGAGTTCATTTAAGACTTTAAATGTTAATCCCACGAATAAGTGTATATAATGTAAGTATTAAGTCAATCGGATTACAATTATCTAGAGAATTATAAATTGTAAATTAAGCAATTAATGTATTACAAAACTAATTTTAGAAAACCTAGAAAGCTTCCAATTAATTATATAAGAGTTCAAGGTTACTTTTCCTAATTTATTCAGTTAAGGCCCAGGTAGTTGATGATTTAATCAATGGACTTATGATGCTTAATCTAGGACATCTTCACGAAATCAAGACAACATCATAGTTAAGACATTGGCTTATCACTATTAGTCATATCCTGAAGTTTGGTCATGCATCAAACTTAGGTAATAGGACTAAAGTTCAAGAAGTCTAGTCCTAAAATTCCTTATTTCATAACTAGCATCCTCATGATTAACCGGAGTTTGGTTATGCACTAATTTAAATCATGCTGTTTATTGATTTATCTAATAACCTAGGTAGATTTTTTAGATCCTCGATTATCTAATGAATTTATCTTAATTGATCAAGTTAACATAAGCATTAATCATTCAAATAAACAAATAATCACAAATCATTCATAAGATATCAATTAACCCATTAACCAATCTGAACTTAACTAAAATTTAAGCACATATATTAATCAAAGAACATGAAATACTTAATTTAAACAACATAAAATGAAATTAAGAGTTAGAAGTCACCAAATCATATCTCCAGATGATGATCTAACTCTAAATCACATTTATACAGCTTTTGGAAACTTGAAACAAGCCTGAAAACTCAAATTATAAAAGATTAAAGTGAAAAACAACCTAAACTAACTTTTATATGAAAAACTATTGAAACAAATGTGTTTTTGGTCATAAATTTGATGCCTAAAATGTCTGGAGAGGCCCTTTATATATAAGGAAGAAGTGGTTACAAGTTGAGAAAGAAAAAAAGTAGTAATATTGAAAAATTAGTTGGAAAAATGCGTCTACGGACTAATACAGGCGTTTGTCCAGACCCATATATTGGTCCTATAGACCTACATATTAATCCTGTTTCTTCATCTTTTTACTGAGGTTTATGAATCTTTATACGAGGGATGGCAAACCTACCATATATGTCTTGAAATTTGATGTTTTTGCTTCCTTTTTGCACATTTCTTCAAGTATTCACATCAATCTACAAGTTAAGCATTTATAAAGATAAATCAAACATTCAAGCATCAAAATAGGGACAAATATACAAAAAATAACATCTAAAAATACTATGGATTTCACCCCTAACAAGAAGAAACATCTATTGATTTTTAATCAAACAAAGTTCTCAAATGGTTTATGCTTTTGAGTCCTTTACCACCAGGTTGATTAGGCATCCATACTATTCAAATTAATGAACTTTTAGGGGGTACAGTTGATTGTTTTGGCTTAAAAAATGAACCCTTGATGTCATAGTCTTACCAAAAAATATTTCCTTGGAAAAGGTCTACTTTGTTCCCTAATGTTTCAAAAAAGGTAATTTACCCTCAAACATTTTAAAAGGTATTACTTTATCATATAGTACTTGTAAAATGGTTCAATTTGCCCTGTGAAAACTAACTATGTTGACCTTTTGTTAGTTAACTATTAAGTTTGTACACAAAGTATACTGACATGGTAATGTAAGGCCTAAATATAGTGCTAATATGAATATTTTAAAGATTAAACTTAACCTAGCCTAAACTTAACCTAAAATCTAAGTCCAGGCCCGCCCTACCTAAATCCATAATTCACTAAATTCTAAAATCCCAAAATATAATGTTCTCATTTCCTCATTGGTGATATACGTAGAAGACCCAATTTATGTACCCAACAGTAATAATGGCAGCTCAGCGACAAGGGACAATAAGGATATGGGCAATGAGCGATAATAGTATCTCTACAATTGTTTACTTAGTTCTTATGAGCTAGTTTTGCACTATACACTGCCAAGTGTAAGAAGGTTTATTTCTTTGCTTTTTCTATATAGCTTTTGAAGATTGAATAGAAGGACCTAAGGCGACATTTGTTTTACATTACTCTACTTCGACTTCCATAATGAAAAACTAGTGACATCTTCTCAATATTTTATGATAGTTTTTATTTTGAGGACTCTAGCTCCGTATATGAAGAACTCAAATGGTTTATATGAAATAAAAAATATTATGATCTCATTCTTATAATAGTGCATCATTGAGAAGGAGAATAACTTAAAGTATCCTAGGGAAAGATTTGTTCTTTTTCATCAGACAGGTAGCAAAATCTGTCTTTGATTGAATCTCTCATATGACCTATAAAGTGGCTATATGAGTAGAGGTGTTGCATGCTCTATACATGGCGTGTGTTACTCTCATCACATTATGGAATTTGGAATTGTACTAAAAAATTGAAACATTCATGATGAATATGTGTGAAGATGAATTACATAGATATAATTATAAGACAAAAACTATAAATTGAAGACTATTAGTACTATTACTACTTTTCCTTTGGACTAAAGGAGAGGAATACATATGTTTTTATAATATCCAATTGCTTTGTAATATCCAATTGCACACTGCCAATGTCAAAAGACCTTACCCACATTATCATAATCAATTTCACAGGTGAAATGGAGCTTAGTTAGTGTGAGTTAGTAAAATCAAATATCGATGATTGATATTTAGTTCTTTTGTAGACTTTTTTCATTGTAGAACTCCTTCAATAGATGGTGTTAATGACTATAAGCGACATGTGTAGATTATTATAGATGATGTGGACTTAAATTTTACTTAGACTATGTGGATGTTTTGGATTTCCTAAGCATGATGATAATGCAGTGGTTTCATTAGTTATAGATTTCCTAAACATGATAATAATGCAATAGTTTGTGTCCTTGTGTTAAGTCCACAACTAAAAGTTGTAGTAAATGTTTCCCTTAAAAGGATGAAAGGTGATGCAATAGTGATGTCTCATATTAGCTAAAAGAAAATTAAATAGAAGGAGTACAAGTATTAAACTAAAACAAAGGAAAACCATATTTAATTAAAAGCCCAAAAGAGGAGATGCCAATTGAGAAATTTGTAATGGGCAAGTATGTGTAAAATGCAATGTTACGATGTAATAAAATAGAATTTAGATGTATATGATGTAACTATGTTTACAATGCAAAGCATAATCTAGATGTATGTAATGTTTACAATGTAATAAAGCAAAAGTCAACCAAAGGAAGAAAATGTCAATCTGTTTGCAAGGATACTATGTTTGAACATATTTTTTATAAATAAAGAAGCTTCAACATTCTTGAGTACTTAAGATGGTCGATGATCTTATGTGTCTTTAATTACTAGGGATATTCATGGATGATGATATTTTTTAAAATAGATTTAGATTATGAATTGATAATCAAAAATCATAATTCAAAATAAAATTGGTGTATTAAAGATAATATTGAATATCTAAATCATTTCATTACATCTCATTACAAAATGTTGAAAAATTCATAAATTATTGTCCAATATATAAAAAATATGGAATAATAATTAATTCCAACATCCTAATAACTTATAAAACAATTATTTCACTAACTATTATTAATACTCTGTTAACTTTCCATTTCATTGTTAGTTCCAACCTATTTACGTTTTACAAGTTGTTCTTGCGGTTAGAATGATGCGATACTTGGGTGACCTTTTCACTTAAGTCCTCTTGGTTGGAATAAAAGTTCAAAATTAGTAGTATCAATTAACCCAAAAGTTCTTTTCATCCTAAATTTTTGAGCTAATATAGATTATTATGGTTTAAAGCAACTTGTTGATAAAGGTGGCTTTGCTATATATGTCATAATTATTGCCTTTATTGAATCTCCTATATTTGCAGTGGACTATCCATTCCTGACAAAATAGATGCATAATTTATAGTTAAAAATATGTTGAAAAAAGATACCATGATCAATAACAAACCTTAACTCTTGATTAAGTAGAAGGAAGTGGGGTGATTTCTTTTAAGCTTCTCTTATTGTGGCTATATTTGTGGCATCTTCCACATAACTGGAATTGTGCCCTTTATGATAATTTTTAATGTTCACCTTTTTTGGTTCACGTATCAATTTCTTTTGATTTTTCTTCAATCTACTAGGAATAAATCTTTTTTAGGTGAATGAATATCCCCTTGTTCATTTCTTGAACAATTTTTTTTCCCTTTAATTAGCTGTAACAAATTATTATACACTTCCCTACATCTTTCTTAATGATAGTATTGATCTACATATACCTCTAGATTTTGTTTGGAATGTTAGTTCCCACACTTTACAACTAAAAGTGTTATCTCTTCCCAAGTGGAATATGCGTATGTCATCTTCATTTATAACTTCATATAACTTGATACACCCTATCTCCATTCCACATAGCACTCTATTTTATTGCATTTAACTTATTTTTATTTAGCTTCTTCATCACTTCAAGTGCTATTTCATCCTTTCATTTCTTAGATTATTCTCTAGAATTTGAATGCCTCTTAATTATCATAATCCTAATTGTCCTTAACATGTTGATAATAGGATGATCTCATGTCACCAAAATTCAAGAATTAAAGGTATTGTTCATATTATTGTTAACAATAAGACATTTTAAATCAGTACTTTAAAATTCCCTACTTTATGTCTCCTTTGGATGTTCAATTAAGTCTCAAACACAACCTAATGCAAGTTTGTTTAGTTTAATGAGAATATTATCAAACTATTGTGATAAAGTAGCCAAGCATAACTCCATAATGCCTTTATAAGGTCCTTTCCCTTTTATTGTTCCTTGCACACATCCGACGTATAATAGAAGGCCATATTTTATTTATAACTCTCACAAGCCCCTAAAAAAATTAATCACAAACTAGTAAGAAAACATTGTATACATATTACCTTTTCCATATTTGATATCATCATGATTCCAATTCCATCTCCAAGATCTAAATCAAAAGCCAATTATTGAATAAACTATGTCTAATTCTCAAGAGTCTCCACCTCAACCACTGCCCATGTAATAAGATACATATTATGGTTGCAATCAATATCTATGGCACTTAAGAGTTGTTTTGATACAAACATATGATAGTATTAACTGACAAATTAAGCTTTTCCCTACATTTTTAAACCATTTTTTTATCTTAATACTCAGCTTATTGAGTATTTTTTTTCCTTTGAACTATTTGATGATGTAGTTGGAATTAACGAACTTTGTCTTATTGATCGGATTATACTATGCTCTTATTATATTTTTTAAGCTTTAAACATTTGTCTTTTTTAAAGAAAATTATTCAAATGGACATCTATCGCTATAACAATATCAGGCCCATTTATCTTCATTCCTTTTAAACAATAATCATATCTTATTACAGTTGTTTAATCAATAATTGCCTTTTTAAGGTGAATTGCATTATCAAAAATCTTAAATAATAACCATTATATAGGCATAATACCATGAACACTTCCTCTCTCTTAACTAAGTTTCCTCAAAGGTACATCTGAATCTTCAATGTTAGGATATTCATCACTATCCTCGAAGCTCCCAGTGTCTGAGGAGTCAATGTACAATGTACCATGGTAAAAAGCAAAATTTATATTAAAATTTAAGTCATAATTATCTACAATATGTCTTTGAAAATTTCTTTCTTCAACTTTGATTCCATTCGCATCTACATTAGAAATACAATCTACATCTGCATCTCCTACATCTTTGCTATGTTTAGCTCCCATAGCTTTGTCATTATCCTCTTATACAACGTCATTGTATTCAACTCTAACAACGTCATCATTCTTATCAATAATAGGATTTGGAGCATGCAAGTTATCATGTGACATTAACATATGTATAGATTAAATTGCTTTATCTATTGCCATGTTGTCAAGAAAATAAAAAATAATATCAAACCATTTACTATAGTTCTAAATATGTATATATAATATGGTTTAATCACATTTTGTTTTGTTAAGATTTAAACATTATTCTTACACTTTTATTAATTTGAGTATCTTGAAATTATAAAAGAATTTATGACAAACTTTAATATATGAAATTATAAAATCATTCATAGCAAAGGACATAATAAAACTATATAATTTTAGGTAGTTTACAAATACATGCATGACTTCCATTGATGCGAGAAAAGTAATTAGGCTCAATATAATCATGTTTTACGTAATGAAAAGATGTGTTTTTTTTCTTTCCTACAAATCTGTTTCACTAGAAAAAGATTCATGTTTTGTTCATGCCACAAAAAGACTCACGTGTTTCATGTTATTGGAAAAAGACTCATTCTTTTTTCAAGCAACAAAAAGAGTCATGTTTTACAAATAAGACTCATGTTTTCTTGTCATTGTGCAGAAAGGACACTGGAAAAAAAAACAATGATAATAGGCATAACATGAAGGATGTAGCACAAATATACAAATATTAATTAATTAAACATAATTTTCATTTAATTTAATTTAATAAACAAATATTTAAATCAGGTTAAATTTTATCAGCTGCTTGTTCTTTTTCTTCCTTACTGTATATGTTTGTTAGGGTTTAACTTCATTGTGTTTTCCGTTATTTATTGATGTAAATTTACCCATATTTATGTGCTTAAATGTTTAATTAATCTTTAGAAATATTTAATTTATAAATTGATGTGGATAATTAAAGAAATATGCAAAAAGAAAGTTTAAAAAATAAAATTTTAGGACATATAATGCGGCCTAGCCAACCTTCATGTAAAGATTCATCAACCCTCATAGAAAGATGAAGAAATAAGACCAATACGTGGGTCTGCAAGATTAATACATGGGTCTGGACATACTCCCATATTGGTCCCCTGCACCCACTGTATTGCTTTGGTGGACGCATATTTCCAGTTAGTTTTTTAATATTTTTGCTTTCTTCCTGAACTTGTAGTCACTCTTTCCCTATACATAGAAGGCCTCTCTAGATGTTTTAGGTATCAAATTTATGATTAAGAAAACACGTTTGTTTTAGTAGTTTTTCATATCAAAGTTAGTATAGATTGTTTTTCATTTCAATCTTTTTTCATTTGAGTTTAAGGTTTGTTTGAAGTTTCTAGCAGCTGTAATCATGTCATTCAGAGTTAGGTATCCATCTGGGAATGTGATTTAGTTTATTATAGACTCATAATTTCATTTATTATTGTTGTTATTTTGAATTAATCAAAGTTAAGTTGTTTAAGTTAATTCTTTCATGTTCTTCGATCAATATGTGTGCTTAATGATAATTTTAGTTAAGTTCAGATTGGTTAATGTGTTAATTGATGTCTTGTGAATGATTTTTGAGCTAAGAATTGTTTATTTGAATGCTTAATTCTCATCTTAACTTGATCAATTAAGATAAAGTCATTAGATAGTCTAAGATCTGAGAAATTTACCTAGGTTATTGGATAAATCAATAAACAACGTGGTTTAAATTAGTGCATGACCAAACTCTGGCTAATCATCAGGGTTCTAATTCTAAAATAGGGAATTTTAGGACTAGACTTCTTGAACTTTAGACCTATTACCAAAGTTTGATGCACAACCAAACTATAGGATATGACTAATAGAAATAAGCCAATGTCTTAATCATAGTATTGTCTTGATTTAGTGAAGATACCCTAGATTAAGCATCACAAATCCACCATTTAAATCATCAACCACCTGGGCCTTAACAAAATAAATTAAGAAAAGTAACCTTGAACTCTTTTATAATTGATTGGAAGCTTTCTAGGTTTTCTAGAATTAGTTTTGTAGTAAATTAATTTCTTAATTTACAAGTTAGAATTCTCTAGACAATTGTAATCTGATTGACCTAGTACTTACAATATAAAGGGATTAACATTCGAAGTCTTAAATTTTCTCCACTATTACTTGTTGCAACCCATAAACTTATTGAAAAGTTAGTCTTGAATAAGTTTTATATGTTAAAAGATAAATTTATTTGATCTAATTTTGTATATGACCGATCGCAATCAAGTTTTCGGCATCATTGCCAGAGAAGTAATTATAATATTAGGAATATATCAGTGTCAATTACTCTAGAGATTTATCGCTTGTGTTAATTTCTTATATTATTTTCCGTGTTTGTTTGTTGTTTCTATTAGCAGTTTCTTTTTTTGTCATCTTTGTCTGTGCGGAGAGTTATCTTTTGGTGACTTACTAATCATCAAGAAGATGTGAAGGCAACATGACCATTAGTATGTTTACCAATGATATAAGTTTGAATTTAAAGTTGAATGGGTGATAGTTGGACAAATCATTTCGATTTGATAGCTATATCCCTAATTCATTGGAATACCCTAACTATTCTTGGCTAAATCCATCTTATTATTAAAACCTTTACCTTTTCATAATCAACAGTGTTATGAAAGCTTAGATAATTACATCTCTAGTTGGATGAATTACAATGATTATTCTTGATTTAATAAGGCTGCATTTGAGCAATCTTTGTTGTTTCCTAATCAGTCATAGCCTGAGCATAATCAAAGAATCATGGAAGAAATCTTAAGATCAATTAGGGACACTGGTCATGTCAAGTCAAGTAAGCTAGAAGGAGATAGTGGCAAAGCTACACTGGAATTAGGTGATATTTAGTTGGAAGCTATTGAATCTATTAGTGATGACCAGGCTATTAAGTGCATAACTAATAACATATTTAATAAGAAGCCTACAATTGAGTTAGGTGAACATGTTATGCAAACTATGGGTATAAAAGAGTCCAAGGTAGCATTTAAAGCATAGATCTCATAGGTGTTACATCTTTTAATTTGTGAACGGAAGCTGTATACCTAGAATTTTTACCAAGATGTTTTATTCAAGGTAGCCATTATGAATTCAGGACCCTATTGATTGGCATAGGAAATTTTTTGAAATTCGTTTGTCATTATTCAAAAGATGAGGATGAGAAGTTAGGTATTGGACCTAGGCTGAGATTGAAAATCCTCTAACCTTATGATCCAGCTAAAAGACCTTAAAGAAACATTTGTTAGGAGGCAACCCAACCATAGATGTAGGAAGGTGTGCTTTGAATAAAATGGTGTACTTTTTGTGTTCTATTGGTGTGTTTTTGTGTATTTTATTCTATTTTTGGTGCTTTCACCTTTCATCCTTCTTTTTCAATCACATCACTAAAGCTCACTATCATGAACACATCTTTCTCCGAGTGTATTCCTTATCCTTTCTCTCATATTTTATGCATGCTTATTTGTGAACATTAGGGACAATGTTCAATTTAAGTATATGGGAGAAATATTACTGATATACACACACTTTAATATTGTTTGTTTAAAAGTAATTCATTTTATCATCTTTTTAATCATAGTTTATAAATTGTGACACTTTTTTTCTATTTTGACACTTATTGTTGTCCATGTTTTCTATTGAATTTATTTATTTTGATAAGTTGAAATGTTATATGATTAATTTTAATATTAATAACTAAATGCTTTTAACTTATTTTATAGTTTGGATAACATATACATAATAATCATAATAATATCTGCATATAAAATGTAATGTACTAAGTAATTTTGTGACTTCTTTAAAAACACTTTTATCATTCAAAGAAAAATGAAAAAGAACTAGAATTAATAAAATAAAATAAAATAATTAAAATAAATAAGTGAGCAAAAATTTAGTCCACTGACTTCTAACCATATAAAAATTTATAAGATTAAAGAAGATGAATGATGAGTTGATGTTAGGTGACTTCACTGATTAATTGGGAGTTGTTTACGACAAAATTTTCATCTTTATGTTATAAGATTGAGCAACTTCTCAACCAAGATTAAAAGCTCACAAACTAAATTAAATTAAATTATTATTTTAAATTAACGAAAGGATATAAAAATGTAAAAATATTGATGTATTAAACTCAGTATATTGCTTTTCATATGTGGAATTGATTTTTGTGATTTAGATTGAATGTTGAAAAAGTATGAAATGATTTAAACACATTTAGGATTTAATGTGATTAATTGATTATATAAAATTTCCATGAGTCATTATTTTTGAAGGATTAAGAAATTTTTTTCAATAATTACCTTGTTGATTTTGAATTAATTTCCTATATTTGTATCCTATTATGAAAATGATAATGAATTAGCTTGTTCGAAGTTAAGCAAATACTTAAGTGTGGAGGAGTTGTTAAAGTTTAATTTCATAGTGTTTTTAGTTGTTAATTGACGTAAACTTATCCTTATTTATATGCTTAAATATTTAATTATTCTTTAGAAATATTTAATTTGTAGATTGATGTGGAAAATTAAAGAAATGTGCAAAAAGGTGAAAAAAAACATCAAATTTCAAGACATATAGGTCGGGCTAGCTGACCCCCTATAAAGACTCATCAACCCCTACAGAAAGATGAAGAAATATGACCAATACCTAGGTCTATAGGGCCAATACATGAGTTTGGACATACCCTGTATTAGTCCCCAACACCTGTCGTATTACTTCGGTTTCCAGGTATTTCTAGTTGATTTTTCAATATTTATGACTTGTTTTCTTCCTTAACATAAAGCCACTCCTTCCCTATATATATAGGGCTTCTCCAAACGTTTTGGGCATTAGATTTAGGATAAAAAAACATGTTTGTTTTAATAGTTTTCATATCAAAGTTAGTATAGATTGTTTTTCATTTCAATCTTTTATAATTTGAGTTTTAATGTTTGTTTAAAGCTTCAAGCAACTGTAATCATATGATTCAGAATTAGATAACCATTTAGTGATGTGATTTAGTTTATTTTAAACTCTTAATTTCTTATATTATTGTTGTTATTTTGAATTAATCAATGTTAAGTTACTTAAGTTAATCCTTTCATGTTCTTTAATCAATATGTGTGCTTAATAATAATTTTGGTTAAGTTCAGATTGATTAATGTGTTAATTAATTCTATGTGAATGATTTGTGAGCTAAGCTTTGTTTATTTAAATGCTTAATGCTTATCTTAACTTGATCAATTAAGATAAGGTCATTAGATAATATAAGATTTGAGAAATCTATCTAGGTTATTAAATAAATTAATAAAAAAACGTAATTTAAATTAGTGCATGATCAAACCATAGATAATCATAAGGGTGCCACTTCTGAAGTAGGGAAATTTATGACTAGGATTTTTAAACTTTAGACTTATTACTAAAGTCTGATGCATAACCAAACTTCAGGATAAGATCAATAGAGATAAGTTAGTGACTTAACCATAGTGTTATCTTGATTTAATAAAGATATCCTAGATTAAGCATTACAAATCCCTTGATTAAATCATCAACCACCTATGCCTTAACTGAATAAATTAGGAAAAGTAACCTTGAACTCTTTTATAATTTATTGGACACTTTCTAGGTTTTCTAGAATTAGTTTTGTAGTAAATTAATTTCTTAATTTACAATTTAGAATTCTCTAGATAATTGTAATCCACTGACTTATTACTTACACCATAAACACTTCCACGTGGGATTGATATTCGAAGTCTTAAATATTCTCCATTATGTTACTTATTGTGACTGGTGCACTTGATGAAAAGTTGGTCTTAAATAAATTTTGTGTATGACCGATTGCAATTAATGTTCTCATTGCTGCCTATTGTCGCCCATGCTGCCATTATTCTTGATACCCATTAGATTACTAATCCTTTGTTATTTTTGGCCAGAAAGGAAGTAACTATGATAATGATGATAGATTTAGGGATTTGGGGAATTTAGGGTTTTGAATGAATTAGAGTTAGGTTATTAATTAGGTCTAGGTTAGGTTTTTTTGGGAGGGTTTGGGTCAAATTTTAGGTCAATGATAGGATTGGAAAATATTAAGTTTTTGTATGCATATGTGATTTCAATCCTATTTTATTGTTTAAATTCTCAAATTATCTTTATTTTTCATTAATTTTAGGTTAAATGTGTTTATATACATTTGGTACCAAAAAGGAGCAAGATTAGATGATTTGATCCAAAGTGTGGCTGTCACCATTGAATGAAGATCTTCGGTCGATCAAAAAGGCTATTCGTGAGATCGGTCAACCAAATAACACTGAAGAAGACATCTTGACAACGAAAACAATAAGCGAGAACGATATCATTTTTAGCCAAACCCTTAATATAAAAGGCAGGGCGCGACCAGACTTTAGGTTTTTTTCTCTAGTTTTTTAGCCATCTTTCTCCATAGTTTAGGATTTTATTTTATTTCTTTTCTATGTTCGAGCTTAGTTTAGTTATTTTCTTGTGTTTTCTTATTACTATTCTATTCTAGACCTTAGATAGTTGTTTATTTTGATGTTTTTTTCATTTATTTTCTGTTATTTCTTATTTTAGTTTTGTTTGATTTATTTTTGTATGGAATACTTGCTTTTAGTTAATATAATTGTGTTTTATTTTATTTCTATTATTTTATTTATTTGTTTCGTAATTATTTTTGTGTTTATGATTTATTTTCAGTATTTTCAACCTATGTTCTGTGTTAATTTCGTAATGTTTAACTAGTATCTTTTGGGTTTGAAGGTGTATCAAGGGTTAAGGTTGATTAATTGTGAGAATGCGAATTGATTGAGTTTAATTTGTTATTCTTAGGCTTAGGTTGGTTTGGCATTTTAGTTAATTATTTTGGATTAGGAGTTATCCTTATGATTGACCACCCTTTAGGCAATTCCCTGATCCTAAAGCTAGGAATAAGCAAGTGATACGTAATGAACCTTAGCAATTTTTGAAAGTGGCAATAGGTTAGTTTGTTTTGTTAAGATACTTAGCCAGCCAATCTATAGTCCCTTACCTTAAGGTTACACTATTCAAGCTTACGAGTTAGTGGCTTAAGTTGGTCGTTTCTTAGCACCTAAGGTTTCTCCACTATTAAATCTAGAGAGCTTGTTCTAAGTTATAGATAGAGTTAGGGGTATTTCTAGAACTTTTTAGATATACCTAAATAATAGGGACTTAGAGTTTGAAAAATTGTTCGAACTTATAGGCTAACACCATAGTTAGAGCGTCGCTTATTTAGATTCAAGGATCAATAGTGATTCCTAATTCCCGATGATACCTTCAGTCCGTTTCTTTATTAGTAGCATTTTTGTTTTACCTTGTGTTGGCCCTAAATGACACCTAAGAGAGAGTGAATTAGTTTCTTAAACTCATAAAAAATAAATAAAGCAAAGAAACAATAATTTGCAAAAGCTAAATAATAAAATTATGAAACAAACAATATGATGAGTACTTGAAATTATTGAAAATATAATAAGAAATACAAACTTGAAAATAGTAACAACTTACAACTCCCTTTTAGCTTAAGGATAATCGACTATTCTTTTTCAGTCTCAAGAATAACCTTTAGACAAATTCTTTTTATAAGTTCAAGAATAACTTTGAAATAACAAAGAACTTTCTCACTAGTAGAGAGAACACAACTCTCACACATGCTTGATAAATAAGCATTCTTAAACATATATACATCTTAAACTCTTAAGACACTTGATCAAACTTGTAAAGCTCGTATTCTATATGATAATTTTGTGTCTTACTCCTTGCTTTCTCCGTTAATTTATACTCCTAAATCAGACTTATAGCCGTTAGAGCATTAATCAACCTTTTGGACCGTTGTCTAATAGAAGTGTCCGTTGTATATCATTTCTATCTATTGGGAAAATCTTCTATCCATTGTGTAATGTGACCGTTACACTCTGTTTGGTCGACTGATAGGCCATGTTCGGTCGACTGAGCTTCTAAAACTTGTTCATTTGGTCAACCGATAGCCAAAATTAGATCGACTATTCTTTATTCGGTCAGTCGATCTCCCCAAGACATTCATTCGGTCAACCACTTCACATCATTCGGTCGACCGATCCTAACCGATGCTTTTATCAGTGCTGTAGTTCGGTCGACCGATCATCTGTATTGGGTCGACCAACCTTCGGTCTTGAGCAACATCGATACGTATTTGATACTTAATCCTCTTCTTCAACATACCTATCTTTAAGCACACTTAAACAAAAATATTAGTAGAAGGTGTGTTTTGTCATCATCAAAATCTGGTGAAATCTCCCTTGGTTCAACAATCTCCCCTATTTTGTTGATGTCAAAACTAAAACGATTTAAACAATACAATTAGTTCAGTATGATCAAATTTCAAGATTCAAATGATTCCATTCTCACTAACTCCCCCTTACTACAAAAATTGAAGAACAAATCCCCATAAAAATATGCTTCTCCCCCTAAAAAGATGCATATTCTTTAGCTCCCCCTTAAAACCATACATACTCTTTTCTTCCTTTTTGGAATCATTAGAAAAGGCGTAAACATAATAGTCAAAGAGATAGCCTATTGATCATACCAATTTCTCCTCTAATAGTACAAAAATGATCTTCACATAGTGATTTAGTAAAGATATTCATTAATTGATATAATATGTCGAAACACTCAAGTTCAATATCGCCATTTTGCACATGATTTCGAATGAAATGATATCAAATTTCTATATGTGTAGTCCTAATATGTTGTATCGAATTTTTAGTCAAACAGATTGTACTTATGTTGTCACACCAAATAAGAATTCGATCAAGATGAAAACCATAATCCCTAAGTTGTTGTCTAAGCCACAATACTTACGTGCAACAACTACTAGTGGCTACATATTCAACTTCCGTCGTAAACAATGCAACATGTACATAGTCGACAACAACTTAGTGGCTACATATTTAGCTTCCAACAAACTACCTACATAGTCGACATCAGAATATTCAACTAAGTCTAAACATGTATTTCTAAGATACCTAAATTCAAAGTACCACACAAATATTGTAAAATCATTTAACAACTAATAAATGTGATTCTTTAGGAGACAATTCAAACTGTGTACATAAACAAACTCTAAAAATGATATATGGGAGACTAGCAATTAAATATAATAAACTTCTAATCATACCTTGAAAGAGTTTGACATCTACCACTTTTCCATCTTCCTCTTTGTTCAACTTGGCAGATGTGCTCATAGGAGTTCCTAAGGGCTTTGTTTAATCCATGCCAAACCGCTTTAGAAGCTCTCGTGTATACTTTGACTGACTTATTAAAATGTCATCCTTCATTTGCTTGATTTGGAGTCTAAGGAAGAAATTCAATTATCCCATCATCCTTATTTCGAACTCCCTACTCATACACTTAACAAAATCTTCACATAAACGTTCATTAGTAACAAAAAAAATAATATCATCGACATATATTTGGAAAATCAACAAATCACTTTGATCTTTCTTAATAAACAATGTAGTATCTACTTTTCCCTTTTCAAAACCATTTACAGGTAGGAATGAACTTAATCTATCGTACCATGCTTTAGGGGCTTTTTTTAAGCCATATAACGCTTTGGATAATTTAAAGGCGTGTTTGGGTGTATCATGTAATTCAAAACTAGGAGGCTGTTCAACATACACTTCTTCTTGAATAAAGCCATTTAAAAATGCACTTTTTACATCCGTTTGAAAAATTTAAAACCCATGTGAGATGCAATTGTAAGAAGTAGTCTAATAGCTTCTAATCTAGCTATGGGAGCAAACGTCTCATCATAATCTATTCCCTCTTCTCGGTTATATCCTTTTGCCACCAATCTAGCTTTATTTCTCACAATTTTACCTTATTCATCTAATTTATTCTTAAAAACCCATTTTGTACCAATTATAGGATGATCTACGGGTCTAGGTACTAATGTCCAAA
>JAOXYD010200033.1:0-22301 GCA_028565735.1 Pinacopodium congolense | reverse complement strand
GTTGGAGTAGGCCGGGCTGGGTTGAGTCTGGTTGGTCACCGGAAACTAATAGTATCAACCTTTTTCACTTAACTAATTAACTTTGCAAAGTTAATTACTTAATGGAAACTTTTAAAAGGTTGATCACTTAACTGAAAAATGTGTAAAGGTTGATCGCTTTTTTTACTATTAACCGTTAAATTAAAAGTCAAAAAACGCTAATTTATATTGGTTGATTTCAAACAATGTAAAAATGAGTTCTAAGTTGTTTAAAAAATTACCAAAAATTACCAAATTATGAAAATCAACTAAGGAATAGGTTTTCAATGAATTAATCGAGCAATTAATATTTTTAGAGACTGATTTAAAATATCTTCACAATTTTAAGATAAAGTCATGGTTAAGATTATATCTTTTCTCTATTAATCTTAATTTGAAGTTTGGTCAGGCATCAAATTAAGTTAATAGAATTTAAAAAATCAGGAAGTTAACTTCTAGATTTTTAATCTTAGAACTTAGTTTCTCACAAATATTTAAGGTTTGGTTATGTAATGATTAATTTGTATTGTTAATTGATTATTCCAACATCCTAAGTTAATTTCTCAATTCTTAGATCATCTATTAATCTTCTTAAGTGGCCAGTTAAAAACATATTTTTTAGACCTTCAATAAAACAAATCAGTCCCTTAAACATCAATGAAAACTTACTTAATTCATTTACACACCAATCCTTAGCTGAAAATTGATTCAACCACATATATTAATCGAAGTAAGCAAAACAAGCATCTTTAGTATCATACTTTGATTAATCTTAATAAAAAAGGTAAATAATGAGTTTAGAAGTTATAAAATACCTAAAGACAACTCTGGGATAATTCACAAGCTCCTTAACTTGATCTAATCTTCAACATAGCTATAAATTAACAATAAAAGTCAATGTCGAAGAACATGAGAAGATGTAAACTTAAGCATAGCTCTTTAATTAATGATGAAACATAAGCATTATGAAAAGTATTCTAAGTTAGAAAACCCCCTAAGTTGATCTTCAAACTCTGATTAATGTCTTTACAGTGAGCTATAATGTTTGTAACTCATAAAATAATTCAGAATCAAAGATACAAGTGTTTTAAGGCTAAGAACACTAAGGAAAAGTTAAGGAAGAATGCAGAGAAATTTCTAGATCTGATCTCTCTCTTGTGTTTCCCTTCTTCAGAGGCTTAAGGATAGCCTTTCATGTCTCCACTAGACAAGGGAATTAATTAGAAGCATGCTCCAGTTACAATTATGGAGATTTGGTGGCTGATCTTCTTATCTGCGCCTACATTGGTAGGCGAACTTCATTAATTAATAGCATTGTTAAGGGGTGCTTAAACTGTCGTTGATGCTTTATTCTTGTCTCCTTTAACGTGAGTTGCTGGACCTTCAACAATGGTCACTCCAGACCATTATTTATGGTCTAGAAAATAGAAATTCTTCTAGATTTCTACTCTATTCTTCTTTCTTAATCAATCACTTACAAATTAAAAATATAAAATATAAAATATAAATTTAACAATTAAGTAATGGAATAGGGGTTAGAATTCAATAAATAAACATGAAAAATTCAATCAATTTGACCCCTAATGAATATAATCAAGAATTGCTATAACTTTAATATATAGAAATAACTTTGAGATCATGCCTAACATCATTTAGATGATGTAACAATTTGTTCAATTTGATCAATTGCCAAATGAAGGCATCACTGCTTGCATAGTAAATTTTTAAGAAATATATTATACATCTAAGGCTAATAGAGCTTCAGATAATGCTATAAGACTGAAATTATTTTCATTTTCGTTGAGTGATCGTATGAAATAATGGGTAAAGTCCCTACCACTAGTTTCAATCACCACTTAAGATAGTTTATTAGAGAAGTTTCTACTTTGATATTTTCCACCAGCTGAGACTGCTAGGTTGAGGAATGATATCGTTGCATTTATACAAATTGATGATGAGACATTATATGGGACGTGAGAGAGAGATATAAAGGCTTATTAAGAAGATGATACATCATGCATTAATTAGTTAGTTGTAAGTGTAGACATTCTACAACAGGTTAATCAGTGCTACTAAATAGATTATATATGTAGCCAGTAAGGGAAGTTAAATAACAAGACTCTTAAAACAACTCAAGAATTGAATGAGAAGATGGCTATCAATAACTACCATTGGAAATTCATTAGAAATAGGCATATCAAGGTAGAGGAAATCCATTAAGTGGATGCTTGATTACGGTCGGTTATGTATAGAATTATCTCAAATTACTCTATCTTTTAATGTACAAAATAACATTTAATTCGAGACCAACTCTTCAGCAAGTGCACCGGTCGCAACAAATAATATAGTGGAGTGTTTTTAACACTTTGAGTATCGATCCCAGGAGAAAGTGTGTATGTAATTGTAAGTACTAGGTCAATTAGATTACAATTATCTAGACACACAACTTTATGATTTATAAAACAAATACTACAAGAAAAATAAAACTAGAAAGCTTCATTCTATTGCAAAAGAGTTCAAGGTTGATTTTTCCTAAATTATTAAGTTAAAGCTTTGGTGGTTGATGATTTAATTGATGGATTTAGTGACGCTTAATCTAGGATATCTTCTCTAAATCAAGACAGTACTATAGTTAAGACATTGGCTTATCTCTATTGGACATATCCTAAAGTTTAGTTATACTTCAGACTTAGGTAATAGGCTTAAAGCTTAGGAAGTCTAATCATAAATTTTCCTAATTTAAGATTAGCACCCTCATGATTAACCAAGTCTTTAGTTATTTTACTGATTTAAACCATATTGTTTATTGATTTTTCTAATAACCTAAATAGAAATTGTCGGATCTTAGATTATCTGATGGCAATATCCTAAGTAATAAGTTCAAGACAAGCATTAAGTATTCAATAAACAAAGACTAACTCACTACTCATACATTAATCATTAATTAACACAATTAACCATCAATAAATACATTTAACAACCCATCTTTACTGAAAATTAGCCTTAAGCATATAAATTAATAAAAAATTCACAAGATAATTAACTAAAACAACAATGCTTTGATTAATTTAAAATAAAAACAATAATACACAAAATTAAGAGTTTAGATGGAACCAAATGACATTCCCAGATGGTTATCATACTTTGAACAACGTGATTACAGCTACTGGAATCCACAAACAACCTGAAAATTCATAATACAAGAGATTGAAAAGAAAAACAACCTAAAAACTAATTATTCTGAAAATTAACTAAACTAAAACATTTTTTATCCTAAAAACTTATGCTTAGACGTTTAGTAGCGACCCCTTTATATAAGGGAGGTTCAGCTGCAAGTGGAAGAAGACAACAGTCACAAAATTTGAAGATTCAAGTCAAGAATTTTGTCTCTCGTTCTTTAATGGTGGGCTGACTATGTACATAATGGGTCTTGATGAATGGTGGACCACCGTTATTTGACTCCTTTAATGGTAGTTTGTTCATCCTTCAATGTGGGGCTGCTAGGCCATCGTTAATGATCCTGAGTTGGGTTTTTTTGCCTCCTTTTGCTCAATTATACAATTCTTCACATCAATATGTAATTTAAACATTTCTAAACATAAATTAAACATTTAAGCACATAAATAGGGGTAAATTACATAAATTAACAACTAAAAACACTATAAATTTAACTCCTAACAATGTTATATATGCACTAGTAGCTCAACTTGAGCTTATTAAGAAGAATATAGATAACTTGAGTATGGAAAATAAACTAGTGGCAATGATGTGATATAATTGGTGTGAGGGAAACCATGGGACTCAAAATTTCCAAGTAGGTAATAATTTTACAAACCGTGCCAAGTAGACTACATGGGACATAGTCTAAGTTGCGATAATCCTTATAGCAACGCCTATAATCTATAATGGAGACATCATCCAAACTTTTCTTAGAGTAATTATGCTAATTCAAGACCATTTATATTGGGATATCATCAACAATAGCATGAGAAGTCGAGCTTGAAAAAGTTAATGAAAAAATTTATTTATGCATCAGAGGCATACTTCCAAAGCTTAGAGACATCCAAAAGGAATAAAAAAGCTTCAGTCCACAACTTAAAGAACCAAATTTGATAGTTTGCTAAATTAATTACAAAGAAAACATGAGTAAGTTTATTCAATAATGCCGAGGTAAGCCCAAGAGAGCATGGGAAATTAGTAATCTTAAAGAGTGGAAAGGAGGTAGAATCTAAGTCAAGGGAGAAGAAGCAACCATTTTTTAATAACAAAATGAGTAAAAAGGAAACTAAAAGGAAGAAAATGGAGAGAATAAGTGTTTAATAAAGGAGTTCAATTCAAGGTCACCATACTTTACAATACTAAAATAAGAGCAAATTAATGCATAAGTTGGTAAGTTCATTGAATTTTTTAAATAATTATATGTTAACTTATTGTTTGTTGATTCTTTGTTACAAATGTCAAAATTTGCAAAGGTTCTAAAAGATATCTTTATATGTAAGAGGAAGTTAAAAGAGCTCTGGAACATTAATTTAAGTGAGAACTATTTCTCCATCCTTTAGAACAAGCTTGTAAAGAAGATTAAAGATTTAGAGAGTTTCACTATCCCTTATTTGATTGGTAGATTGATAATTAATATGACTTTTGCTTATTTAGGTGTTAATATAAATTTGATACCCTATAAAATGTTTAAAAAATTAGATTTGAGGGAACTTGAACTAATATACGTGAGCATATAATTAGCTAATAGATCAATAAAATACCCTAGAGGAGTTATAGAAGATGTGTTGTTTAAGGTTAATAAGTTCATATTTCTTGTAGATTTTGTGATTTTGCATATGGATGAAGATATAGATATATCTTTGATTTTAGGATGACCTTTCCTAGCTACTGTTGATGCTATAATAGCTATTCACAAAAGAGCGTTAATCTTAATGGTAGAAAGTGAGGAGATTATGTTTAAAATATCCAAGACCATGAAATATTCCCTTACTAATGATTATATATATTATTTTATAGACTTTGTTGATTATGCTATATCCTCTTATATATAGGAACATATTTTTTTAGATTTATTACTAATGTGTCTAAAGAAAAAGAAGAGAATTGAATGAGGAAATCCCTTAATATATGAGAAAGTAGAGAGCCTAAAAGCAAGTAAGTGCATTATGTAAGACACAATGTTTAAGGAGCTAAATAAAAGCACCAAAGGGAGATTAAAATCCTCTAATAAAGAGACACTAGTTTTGGAATTAAAGAAGCTTCTAGAGCATCTTGAATATACATTTTTATGAGTAAATTCAAAGCATCCCATGATCATAATTGTGAATTTGATTAAGGAATATAAGGAGAAGCCATTAAACATCCTAGGGGGAGCATAAGAAGGACATTGCATGGAAGGTATCATATATTAAAGGGATCAATCCATACTTTTATACTCACAAAATCTTAATGGAAGAAATAACAAGCTAGTTATGCAACCATAAAGGGGGCCTAAGCTAAATATGAAGGAAGTTTTAAAAGCTGGGGTTATTATAAAGAAATAAGGCATGACGGTGGTACTTAATGAGAATAATGAATTTATTATAATGAGGACTGTTACTGGATGGAAAGTGTGCGCGACTATCTAAAGTTGAACGATACAATTAGGAAGGATCACTTTCTATTGCCTTTTATAGACCAAATGCTAAGGTAGCTTTTAGGCCATATGTACTATTGTTTCTTGGATAGAACATTAGGATATTTTTTGGATTTCCATAACATCTACAGATTAGGAGAAGGTGATATTTACATGCCCCTATGGTACATTCTTCTACAAAAGAATGCCTTTTAAGTTGTGTAATGCACCAACTACTTTTCAAGAATGTATAATGACTATTTTCAACAACATGGTGAAAAATATCATGAAGGTATTTATGATATTTTTTTATGTTTCTTTTGATTCATGGCTCTATAATTTAGAAAGAGTGTTAAAATATTGTACAGAAACTAATCTTGTTTTAAACAAGGAGAAGTGCTACCTTATGATGCAAGAGGGTATAGTATTAGGACATAAGGTTTCATGCAAGGGAATGGAGTTAAATAGAGGTAAATAAAGACAATTGAAAAACTACCACCTCCCTTTTCAATTAAGGTGATTAGGAATTTTCTTGGACATACTATTTCCTATCACTTATTTATTAAGGATTTTTGAAAGATTGCTCATCCTTTAACTAAATGATTAAAATAAATGTTCCTTTTGAATTCTTTTAAGAGTGTTTGATTGCCTTTAATATCTTGAAAGAGAATTTTCCTCTTGCCTTAATCATAGAAGCCATTTATTGAAAATTTTCATTTGAATTAATATGTGATACAAGTGATTATGTAGTAGGAGTAGTACTTAGAAAAATAAAGAATATATACCTTCAACTAATTTACTATGCTAGTTAGACTTTAAATGACGTAAAAAAAATATACAATAGCAAAAAAAATTATTAGCTATAATATAAGTTTTTGGTAAATTTTGATCTGATTTGATTTTGTCTAAAGTTATAATATATACAGATCACTCTACCTTGAAATATTTTTTAAGAAAAACTGACACTAAATTAAAGTTGGTTACATAGACTTTACGGTATTAAGATCAATGATAAGAAAGGAACTGTGAACTTGGAAATAAATCACGTATCTTACCTTAAAAATTTACATTTTAAAGAAATATATAACAAAGAAATCAATTATTCATTCCATGATGAACGCTTGTATGCACTAAATATATAGGTAAGTGAGGTATATTGGTTTATGAAAATTTTTTGGTTATGGGAGTTGTAGCCAATGGTTTGTCATATCAGTAAAAGAAGATATTCTTTTACGATGTTTGATAATACTTTTGGAAAGATTTTTATTTTTTTAAAATTTTCATAGACTATATTATTAGAAGATCTATTTCACATTCGAAAGTAAAAGCTATTTTGGAGCAATGTCATTTAGGCTCTATAGAAGGTCATCTTAATGCTAGTAGAATTGTTAAAGTTCTCAAATTAGGTTTGTCTTAGCCTACTCTCTTCTAAGATGCCTAGAGGTATGTCACATATTATGATAAGTATCAAAGGATGGGTAATATCACTCGTCGCGATTAAATGTATCAAACTAATTTGGTTATGTTGATGATAAGGATGAATTTATAGTATTCTCTATGTGTGTCCATGTCATTTCATCTCTATTTTATTAGTTAAATGTTTAATTTGTGTTCCTTTTTGCGTTTACATGCAGATTTGACTTTAAGGTACAAATACAAGTCGCAAGGACCAAGTTTTAAGCAAACATTGGATTACAATTGAAACTAGAAGAGGTGTGGAACCAATTTTGAGACTTAGAGCATCAATTTATGAAGTTCCACACCAAATTTTAAGGCCATATAACAAGCCATGAAGAGCGAAAAACAAAAAGAACAAGACAAGCTTAGTTGAACATCGGTTTTGGTATAGGTGACTTCGATGATGCATTTGGTGTAACTTTAGATTTCAAATTACTTTGAAATGTTGTGGCGTGCAAGAGCAACATGTAAGGAGCCTACATACCAAATTTCATGGCAATTAGAGATGTATAGAAGGAGTTAGAGCATAAAATGAAAAAGGGGCAGAAGCTATCAAATTATGGGGTAAAAACAAAAATTGTAAAATGATTTCGTTTTTATGATTTTTAAGGGAAATTTTGACCAAATTTCTCACACAACACCTTCAAAGCCCTAGCAGCACTCCAAGACATATATAAGGAGCATAAAAATTATGAGAAAGGGCAGCTCTTACATTTTTCTAGGCTCTCCTTCTTGTTCATATTCATTTTCTTTGTTTTCTTAGTTGGATTTGGCTTCTATTTTGATTTCTTTTCTTGTAGTTTCCTATTTTAGGTAGTTTGATGCTCTAAATATTATTAGTGGATGGTTTAATTTTTGTCATTTTTGGATTTAAAATTTTTATGATGTTTAGAAAGGATTTTTAGTGAATTTGGAGCTTGAACACTTTGGATAATGTATGGGTTCATCTATATATAGCAATAAATGTGTGTTTTTGTAATTTTTAGCTTTTAATTTGGGTATTTGAGCTTGATTAATTGCTTTTATAGGTCTGCCCAGGTTTTATTTTAATGAATTAATGGTTTATGCTATGGATTTCTAGTTTATATTTAATGTTTTTATGTGGGTTTTGCTTTATAATTGAATATATGTATGTTTTTAGGGTGTAATGTGTTTAATTTTAGCTTTCAATATGTTTTAACTGTGTTGAATTTTCTATATTAGGTTAATTTGATTGGGCTTTGTGAATTTGGGTGTGATTAGTTGCTAATTAGCTTGAATTTATGTTAGATTAGATGTTGAATTGTGTTCTTCCTTTGGTATTTTTAATTTTTTAGCTTTTTGTTTATTATTTTCTTGTATTTTATTTAATTTTTAGCCCTTTATTTTGGTCATTTTATTATGTTATTAGTTTATTTATTTTTTGTTTTAATTATTTTAGTAATGTTTAGCTAGTGTGTGTTTAGGTTGGAAGTTAGTGATATAATTTTGGATGAATAATTGTGAGAATTGACTAGGAATTGAATGAGCTTTATGATTTATGTTATGATTGAAATGAAATTTCGCATAAATGTCATGAATTAGAGATTAATGCTTAGGATTAGCTATCCTATGTATAATTTCTAGTTTAATTGCTAGGATTGAGCCATGTGATACGTAATTGTCTTTGGAGATTTTTACAAGTTACAATGAGCTAGTCAGATTTGTTAGGATACTTAACTAATTAGTTTATTCCAATTTTCTAAGTTATATAGTCTGAACTTGTGTGACTATGCTTAGGACAGTTATTCCTTAGTGTGTTAAAGCTACTACGTTGTTAAATCTAGAGAGCTTATTCTAGGTTGTCTCATGGTTAAGGGTAGGTTTTCTATCATATATAACCTATCTAAAGTTGGAGGAACTGAGGGTTCGAGAGCTTACTCGAACTTATAAACTAGCATCTTACACCAACTACAACTTATCTATTTTGAAGATCAATTATAAGTCTAGAATTCAAGATTTATCTTCCACCCAGCTTTTTTTATTTCTTATTTGTTTCTTATTTGTTTGATTCAGTTTCGTTAATTATATTTAGTGTTTAGTTCTAATGTCGTTCAATTCTAGGGGCTTGATTTTATTTTCTTTCCTTTTTAGGCAGCATTAGAATAATTTTAGCATACTTTAACTCTTTATGGGATCGACTCTGACTCACCTTAGCTACTTAGTTATGTAGGTTAGGTAAATTTATTATTTAGTAGTTTACGACGAGCTCATCAAGAATCTACAGAGATGACGCCGATAAAGATTATGACCCTTTGTCATTGTTACTAGTCCCATCATCTTCATCTGTATCCCCATTCAATTGCCATAATGTTGTAATAAAATTTTCCAATTTTTTCCCTTAGTAATTGAGGGGCCCTAAAGTGGGTCCTAAGAATCTTGGAAATAGTTTGACAAGGGATTTGACCTGAATTTGGATGGTTCTCCAAATTCAAACTTCTTTGACTCAAACATCATGGAAAAGAAAGTTCTCTATCCATAACATTAAACCTTATGATAACAAAGTTATCAAATGAACTAAAATAGCCTGCATTAGAGGAAATAGGCTCTTTAAAACTAAAATCTCCTTAATATATACATAAAGAGGTACCAGTAACAAGTGGTCTAAATTTAAGAAAATGATTCAAATAGTTTAGGAAGACATAGAGTTGGTTTATTAGGCTTTTCCTATTGATAAGCCATTAGACTACCAGTTTTTAAAGGTAGACACTGTTAAGGTGGAAGTATAACTACATTGTATTGTACCATAAGGCTGATGCATGATGAAGATAGACTGAGCTTTTTATTATTTAAATGGAATGACTCATAACTAAAATTGATTCAAGACTTGCCCAATTTGAATTCTCTGTTTATGAAGTGGTTGAAACCATTCTAGGAATGTTTAAAAGAAAGAGCTTTCCTTAGTAGGATTAAACAAGTGTTGATACATATGGTCAGGTGTTAAGGTAATGGGATAAGTATAGAGGGTTGTTAATGGACAAATATGCCACATGGTTGGCTCAAAAATAGAGTCCATAAAATGAATCATGTAACAATATGGCGTCAGGAAAACAAAATGATGGGGATGAGCTTGAACATTGACAGTGATTAGGAAATGATTCAAATAAATAAAAAAGACTTTTTCTTAGCACGAGGGCAATGCCATCTATAGTTTCTGATGGAGTTTTAATGATTAAAAGGGTACTACTTCTTGATGTTAAAGAGATGGGAAGATCTTTGAGGGTGCGCGTGAAAGGAATAGGTTTGGAAGGAGAATTAGATGGATATGCTTAGGTAGAGAGAGATGATCTACAAGTATGTTGTGATTGCCTTTAATATGGTGTATTGAGAATTTATAAGAAGAGAATTAGTCTTGCCAACGAAGTAACTAGTGATTTGGAAATATCCTTTTTTTTAGGTTCTAGTATCTTAAAAAAAGATGTGCCATCCATTTCCATAACAAAGTGATATGAATTTAGGTGGAAATTAAAATTTTGAATCCCTCATTTTACTATGAATATCTCCTTGTAGATTGCATGATAATGCTCTCTAACTCCTTGAATTCTCTAGTTCGATGGTTGCAATAAAAGTGTTTTCCATCAATCTCTTCAAATAGTACGACTTCCTAATAATGCTCACATATCAAGCTCCATTATCCATTTGTCTAAATTACTGAAAAAGAATCCACCCCATAAGAGTACTAGTGAGATAAAAGATGTATAATACTTCAAAAAGGTGAGTCAATCTTCACTTCCTTAAAAGATACCAGACGAAGGGAAAATGATTTTTCAGGTGGACGCTTGTAAGAATTAATGGGTAGTCATACTAATGGAAGAGATCGATGGAAAATTCTTTTATTTCACCCATGTAAATGGAAATTTTATGGAATCAAATAAGCACTATGATGTAATCTATAAGGAGATATTGACGATAAAATGAGGGGTTGCAAAATTTAATTTCTACCTCAATCTATATCACTTTGTTGTAGAAATGGATAACATGTCTTTTACAAAGATAGTAGGTCCTAATAAAAAAATATTGCTAGATCACGAGTTACTTCATTAGAAAGATTGGTTCTTTCACTATAAATTCTCTATTTGCCCTATTAAAAGCCATCACAAAATCTTTACATATCTTCTCTCTCCACTTAAGAACATCTATCTGATTACTCCTTCCAAAACTATTCCTTTCCTACTCACCCTCGTAGATCTTCCTCCTCTAGTAAGATTAAGAAACAATACCCTCCAATCACTATAATTCCACTAGAAACCCAAGATGATGTTTTTATAAATCTTTTTTTTATTATAAGCATCTTTTCATAATTAATGTCAATGCTCAAGCTCATCATCATCATTTCGATCTCCATACACCCTATCACTATATAAGTTATCTTATGGACTCCATTTTTGTGCTAACCATGTGGTATATTTGGGTATTAGTAGCCTTATATGCTTGTAGTGTTACCTTTATCACCTCGCTATGTGTATCAACACTTAGTTGATCTTTTTAATGAAAGCTCTCTCCTACGAACATTCCTAGAATGGTTTTAGCCACTTCATAAATGGAGAATTCAACTTGGAAAAATCATGAATCAATTTCAATTATATGTCATTCCACTTAAGTAACAAAAAGCTTAGTTTGTCTTCTTTATGCATCAACCTTTTAATGTAATGCAGAGTGGTTATATTTACACCATTAACTATGCCTAACTTTGGAGAATGACAATCCAATGGCCTATAAATAGGAAAATCTTGATGAACCAACTATATGTATTCTTGGATAATTTTATAAGAGCCCATTTCCCCTAGTGCAGGCTATTTTAGTTCCTTTGATAACATTGTTATCATAGGATTCAATGTTATGGGTGGAGAACTTTCTTATCCATCGGCCTTTGAACCAAAGACAAGTTTGAAGTTGGAGAACTACCTAGGTTCAGGTCAAATCCCCTGCCAGATTACTTCTATGATTCTTAAGACTCACTTGAATGCCATTTAATTACTAAGGAAGAATAATGAAATATTTAATTAGGAAATTATGGCAATCGGATAGGAAACAAATGAAGATGATGGGACTAGTAATAATAACCAAGGGCCACAATATTTGTCATCGTCACCTCTGTAGTTTCCTTCATTAAAATCTTATGTTTTCCAATGATTTTAGTTTTTATTACCTAGTTATGTTTGTTAGTTTGTATTATTGTAATAGATGGGTTACTACCCCTAGTAGGCCCTAGCTTTTAATTCTTAGATTTTGTCTTGTTTCTCCTTACATTTATTATATAAGTAAGGTTTCTCTTTAGTTATAAGCACTATTAAAAGAAATAAAAATCTCGAGCGTTCTATCATTCTCTATGGCATCTTTATATGTTTCTTATTTTCTTGAAAGCTTGAGTCTAGTAATATGATCTCAGTCATATAAAAGGAAAGAATGCTCCATATTTTCTTTTTAAGTGAATCCTATAAATTAGAATGTCTTAGACCAATGATCCTATTTGATCTTAAAGTTCACAAGAATGACTTGGTTAGTTTAGATCTCTAAGAGTCAAGACTTAAGAGTTGGTACTTGTTAAAAGAAGAAGGGTCTGTGTATCAGCTAGAATACTTGAAATCTTTGCTACAATTGTCTTTTTCTATCTCTTAGCCCTTACAGAGATCTAGAGCATATCATATCGCATATAGTTTCCTATCGCACCATTAGAGCTGCTGCTGAAAGTCCCCATGACCCTTCAAGATTCTAATGTGGTATTATAGCCAGGAGCTGCTGATTGAGGCTATATTATTCTAGATAAGAGTAAATAAAGAGAACTTGATCACAATTATAAGTGAATTTTTGTTGGTTGTTTTATTCTAAATGATCAAAATTAATTATTAAATTAAGTAAATGAACACATGCTTCTTTAAGCTCTTGCAATTAATTATTACATTAAGCAAATGAACACATGCTTTCTTTAAGCTCTTCCAAACCAACTATTAGGGTAAGTACACCTGTCAATAAGTAATAAAATGGAGTATTTTTAAGACTATGGAATGTCAAAGCCACAGGAAAAATATTGTGAATACTAGGTCATTTGAATTATACTTTTATAGAGAGCTTAAGTTTGCCAAATTAAAAGGGTTATAACTACTAAATTATCCTAAAAGCTTCCAAACAATGCAAAGGTATTCAAATTTCTTTAAGAATTATCAAATTGAATGATTAGCTAAGACTTAGTCTTTAAATGATTCAATTGAATTATGAAAAGGTTAGAATGTTTAATATAGGAACTTCACTAAATTAAGATAAAGCTACGGTAAAATCAATGCTTATCTCTAACATCCTTGTTCTATGGTTTGGTCCACTTATACTCATAGAAAGTAAGCTTAAAGTTCAAGAAGTTCTAATTGATAAAGCTATGGTGAGCTCACCAAATAATAAAATAACTAACTAATTCTAGCTATGAACCAAATAATGAAATACCTAACTAATTCTAACATGATGCTAGGGTAAGTTAGGATTGATTCCACAGAGAGTTAGCTATGTTCAGAAGCTATTCCTAAGGTTACGCTAAAAGAAAACAAAAAGAAATAAAAAACCCTAGACATGACAACACTAGAAAAGACAAAAAACAAAAACAAAACACTAAGGATGCAAAATATTAAGAAACAGATAATAATAAAGATAACTAAACAAAAGATATATTCGGGATTCATGACTTATAATTAACCCTCAAAATATATAAATTGTGATTAGTCTAAGATGATAGCCTATGGATCTAAACAAGCTTTTTAGCCCCATGTTTCTCCTATTTTAGATAAATCTAAAAAGTTCTAAAAATATCCTTAATTACACGAAAATTTAGAATAAGCTCTCTAGATTTAATGATGCAACAACTTTAAATACTAGAGAATGACTAGTCTAAACCACAATCTTGTAAGGTCAAATTGTGTAACTTAGAGAACTAGGATCCTAGATTAATTAGTTAAGTTTACTTAAAAACCAATTAACCTATTGCTACTTGTGGAAATCACATAGACTATTATGTATTACGATCTCATTCATAGTAATTGAACTATAAAATATACATAGGGTAATCAATTCTATGCTTAAATCCGTAATTCATATCATTTAACCAGAATTTCAATTCAACCTTAACCTAAATCATAATGTCCAATTAATTCATAATTAATTCTCACAATTATTTATCCAAAAATACCATCTATATCTTCCAACCCAGTCAAAATCTAATCTAACATTACGAAATTAACTAAAAGAAACAATAAACAAACTAACATGATTCAAATAAGGGTGGAAATTAAAGGGAAAGCTTCTAGAAAATTAAATAAAGTCATCCATTAATAAAAATACCAAATTCATACAATAAAAAAGCATAAAACATAATCCAAATACAAGAACAACTATAAAAACATTGATAACAACAAATGAAAGATTAAACAATTTGAAAACAAAGGATTTAAATATTAACTAAACCTAAAACACATAACTAGAAGGATTAAAGTCAAAACAAACATAAAATCTAACATAAACCCTAAAGAATAAGAAGAAAAACTAAGAAAATGAGATGATTCTCTAAGAAAAAGAGTGTGGTTACTGGAGAATGGAGGGTTCTGCCTTCTCTTTGTCCTTTTTATACGCCTTTTTAGGGTTTAGAGACATTTGGGATCCTTATTTATTTATTTATTTTTGCTTACAGTGACCATCACAGTGGTTTAATTGAGCAATGCGATAGGCTAGCAACCCACCATATTGGTCCTAAAATTCAAGGATATATGTCGAGCTAGATGAACCTACCATATAGGTCTTAAACTTGTCGTATATAGTGTAGAATCTAGGCCTTTGCTCTATTTTTAGTCAAAATTACTTCCAAACTTCTTCCTTTTATCTTGTATTTGTGTTCCATGATTAAATATACATGCAAATCCAAAAGGAACACAAATTAAGCATTTAAATAAAAAATAGGATTGAAATGGAATTAAAATTCATGTGAAAACTTAACACATTTCCTTCTTATCACTAATCCTAAAATTCATATTTTTAGATTAGTACCTTCATGATTAATCAATCAATGGTCATGTATTGATTAAAATCTTGGTACTTATTGATTTTTCCAATCATTAAGGTGGTTTGTCACATGTCTTTAAACATTTATCATCTTTATCTTAAGTGATCAAGTTAAGATAAGTTTTAAGCATTCAAATTAAGCAAAAATTAGCATCTAACATGTGTTAAAGAACTCAATCAATCCATTTAGCAGCCTACCCTTAGCTCAGATTTAGATTAAACATAAAATATATATCAAAGAAAAAGAAAGATTAAAGCTAAACCACATGTTCTTAAATATATGTAAAGAAAGAGATAGAAACAAGTGATTAAAGGGTTTAGATTTAATAAAACGAAGGTCAAAACTATACGACAACCCTTAATCATTCTTAAAATAAAATACCAAATACAAAGCTAGAAAATGAAACAAAAAGGAAAAAACCTAAGCTAGAGAAAGAAGAAGAAAATCCTAAGATAGATATGATTTTTTGCTGCCTAAACTATGTTTTATTTATGTGAAAATGGTCCTTAAAGCTTTATATATATGTTTGTTGCAAGTTATAAGCAAGTGGAAAAAGTTACAGTCAATAGGCTAGAAATATCATGACAAGTACCTAAATAACACTTGAAATGCACCTAAAAAGTGTCGTTATACCCCCACTATTTAGCTCTATAGATGACTTTCAATGGTGGTTATTCATCTTTAAACAACATTTTAGCTAGACTGGCATTTAGCTCTTGATTTCAGATTTCTCTATAGATTTCTCCAAGTTTTCCATCTTCTACCTTCAAATTGCAATATAAATATGTCTAAAGATAATTAACATAATTTAACATCAATTTGGAAGCAATGTGCGTTAAATCATAATTTAAAACACATGAAAAATCATTAAACTAATAAAATAACATGAATCCTCTTATACTTCTATTAGCCTCGTTCATTGTCTTGAAACCTTTTGTTAATAACTCTTGCTTCTTCTATAAAAAGAGTTCTTTCCAATAAAATTGAAAACCTAATAGAAATCACCCATTTTCCTAAAAAAACTAGAAATCATTTTTACCAATCTTCCTCTCTTAAGTCGGTATAGTCTCTATTATACAGATCGATCTATTACAAGGAGCATCTATTTTATTATTTCCATACATTAGCCTAAAGTTAAATAATTCATTCAAAGTTCTAGATTAGAACAATGTGGATTAAAATTCATCTAGGTTGAACAATATGTAATTCTAGAATTTCCAAAGGAATTAATTTCCTTCAAGAGATTCTAAGATCATATTAATATACATGTTGGAGCTATTTTCATTATTTTGACCTTGCATGATAGAAAAATAATTCCTTTTATAGCTCAAATTTCTCTTTTGGACTAAATTATGATAATGCTTTAATTGATACTTTGTTCATCACTCTCAATAATGGGACTTCGATCTTTGTCATGGACCCCCATTTCAACATCAGGTCAAATGATCTAACGTTATTGGAGAGGTTGAATATCTAAATTCAGATCATCAAAGCAAAATAAGATCCTACTATAATTATGGCCACTTTTCATCATTAAATCATCTACAAACTATGGAATCATACTGTAGATCATAATTTTCCTAATTTGACAACATATTCTTTCTACATGATTCCAGATCAAGTTCGTAATCCAACTACCATCATCTAAATACCAACAAAGTTGCTAGAAAAGGATCTGGAATGTTTGATGCCTTTAGAATTGATCACTAATTATGAAAAGGTGTTCCATATTTTGCATCGTCATTCTATTAAGAAAATAGCTCCTTTAAGCTTAAAGAGTTTAAGAAATAGGATAGTTAAATCAATTTATATTAGACTTAGTGAAGACCAACAGAGTCATCATGAACATTTAGATCCATCTTGATGATACAACTAGCTTTATATTATGAAGAAGGTCGAGGAGAACCCCTAATTTATTCAATCAAGCCTGATGGTCGTTAAGTATATGTTGACCATATGGATTGTCATTTCATTTGGGACGTTGATCCCTCTATGTGTGGTTCTAACTATGACTATTGAATAGACTATTCCGATGATAAATATATTCTTAGATGAAAGAGGTCTTAATAGAAAAAACCTAATTGTGCTCCTCAACAAAATCTTCTATCTAGAAAGGATGATCATGATTTGAATCCCAAACCAAGGCCAAAGAATTTATATGAACTACTTAAAGCAATTTGCAAAGAGCACTAATTACCATGAGATAAGATACCTATTAGGCTCAAGCCCATCATTCCATCTCTTCCCATTATAATTTCGGTGCGTATACCGTGTATGATGATGAGGTCTTATGAATAGGTGTTCCTCCTTTAGAAAGGAGGACTGATGAAGCTATTAGGGTTACCTTAACCCTGTATGTTAGATCTATTGGCAAGTCTCCTTCTAGATATAAGGAGTACATGAAAATTTGGTTAGTTAGATGGTTCAACTTGATGCAAATTTGCATAGATATTTTGATACCCATTATTGTAAGGTAGACTTCACCAAAAGAAGAAAAATAACTTCAAAGAGTCTGAGAAGAGCTTAAAAGAATTGAGGTTGATATTCAAAAGGGACAGTTAAGAATTTTTTCTGAGGCATACCCATCATCTTTTCTTACAATTCAACCTACTTAGACTACTCCATCATACCCTAAAGTAGTTGATTATGGAAAAGTTTTTTTAAATGACTTATCCCTCAATAGGGCAACTCCCTAAGCTTACAAAACCTTAAAAACTTGAATAAGAAAGAAAGGATGAGCCATTGTAGAAACCACTTAAAATCAAGACCTTACCCGCTTCTCCTCTAAAAACCAAACCTATTTACACTAGTGGGAAGGATAAACCACCCATACATGTCTACATTATCACCTTTCAGCAAAACCATCATCCTAGTTCAAGAGATTCTAGCAATCAAGAAACTTTCACCACTGAGTTTAATAGTTCTGAGGAATTTACTAAACTATATTAGATTTCACAAATACTAATGGCTATTCCTTAGAACTCTAAATAACACATAGAGGAAAAACTTGAATTAGTGAAATTGAATCCATGATTAAGCCCATCAGACCTCAACTACGACATATGACTACCTAAAAGCCAACTTCTAATCCATGTTTTACCTTTGGCGATATATAGCCCTGGAAGTGCAGAGATTGACTCCATAAATTTATAGTATGGATTGAATTATAGATGATAAGACTTGATGTTAATATTAAAGAGTTCTTGACATAATTTGTCTCTTGGAAGACAAGAAATATCCAAGAATGGTTTTAAAGCCTTAGAGAATATATAAAGGGGCAAGTTATAAAAATTACAAAAGCTAGTGCGTTACTTTAAATGATCTACAAAGAGTTCATATGAGATTTTTAGCTCATTGATTAACAAAAGAGACAAGAATACTTCAAGATGAAGTAATGTTTGCTAGGCTGCAAAGATCTCCAAAAATATTTTCAAAGCATATATGAGAGATATTAAATGCTTGATGGCTTTAATGATGTCAATCTCAGATACACCTTTAACTTCATTGCCAAATGAGCTTCAACTTGAATTTCAAGGATTAATCAATTCCCTATATTAGTATATGGTAAAAATATCTTTTAGAGCAATTTATTAGCTCACTTTGGCCATTTTAGATAAGATTTATGAGAACTAGAAGTTCTTCGAGAAAATGATTAAATGAGGACCTCAATTTATATAAGTTTACAAGAATCCTTATGCAAATCAAGTGTACAGACAAATTAGAATGCCATTGTCATCCTAAAAACAAGTTTTACTATAAAATGATGTCATATAGTGGTTATTGCAAGAATAGAGGTTATCAAAAACCTTTCAGACAGAAAAAGAAGCGAGCAGCTGTTTGTTATTTTGAGAAAGATCATAGAGAAAGAATATAAAATAGTTGTTTTCTTTATGGAAAACTAGGACATTATGCCCATTAGTGTCTTAAAAAAACAAACAAATATTTAAAAATCCTAGAATTCATTGAAGCCATTATGCCCCTCAATAGCACTGAATACATTGAATCTATCATTAAAGAACAAATGAGTGAGGATGAAGAAACAGAGTTTGTTATTCCAATAGAAGTTTAAGATGATGAATCAAATTCATATTTTGGTGAGTATATATGATGATGAAGAAGAAACTGAGGATGATGCCATCTGCATGCTTCATGAACCATGCCTCAAAATAGAGCTAAGACCAACTCCAACTCCTTAGCCTTATGTCCTTATCTAGTTACTACATCATGACAAATATGGTAGACCCATTAAAGCTATTAGATATATGGACATTAGTTCCAATGAAAGTGTCATGAAGCCTAATAATTTACTATTAAAAGCCTAGACATCACATGAGCAGTATTTTACAATTGCTGATGGAAAATCCTTTAAAAATAAGTTTGCTACAAAACACAAGAAGAATAAGATTTTTCTCAAATTGCATTGTCTGGACCAAGATGCTTCGAAGTCAATTACTTGAACAAGATATTCTTATAGGCATGGACATGTATAACAAAGTAGAAATGTTACAGATTCTACCCAGTAGGATTGGATATAGATAAAACTTCAGTAAATACAAAGAAATCCAGAACATATTTGAGCTAAAGGGCGTACTTCATGACTATAAGGAATTCAAAGATCAATTCTTAGAATATTCTTTTGAAAGCTATGACTAGTTCAATCATCCCAGTCAATTATGGAATAATCCGTAAGTCTTTATGCAATTACTTTTCAAGAAAAATGAAGATGTCAACTGTACTAAGGTTATACATCCTAGCATGAATCTCGATGACCTAAAATCAACAGAGGAAGAATGTGTTGTATTATTACAATAAGGTTTCATTTAATGAACCGAATTTAATTAGGCATGCCAAGCATGTAAATGTTCACACCGGAATAAAATAAACAAAAGTTAAAAAGTCCATAAAAGAATTTATAATTTGTAACATGTGTCAAACTTTCAATATTTTTCTTGATTTTCAATTAAGGAAGATATCATAGTAGAATAAAATTTTGCCCATAATTAATATTACATAGAAAATCATTTCATTAAGCAATCACCAAGCTATATGTACTAACCATAAAAGATGATTTTATAAGTATATATACAAATATTTTTTTTTCTACAGAGTATTAGTAATGATGGACACATAAAACTAAAACTCAATACTCAAATATTCTTTAAACTTTTTATATATATAACTCTTTTTTAACCTATTTTTTTTAATTCTACATTTTTTATTTCACATTGAATATGTCAAGCATGTAACTGTTCACACCAGAATAAAATAATTAATTTGTCGAAAGTCCTTAAAAGAATTTATAATTTGTAACATGTGTCAAACTTTTAATATTTTTCTTGATTTTATCATAGTAGATCCCATAATTAATATTACATAAAAAATCTTATCAATGAATCACCAAGCTATATTTACTAATCATCAAAGATGTTTTTAAGAGTATAAATACAAATATTCCTTACGGAGTATCAGTAATGATGGACACGTGAAACTAAAATTTATATACCCCAAGATTCGTTAAACTTTTTAGATACGAAAGTCTTATTTAAATTGAAAAAGATTTTTTAATTCTACATCTTCTATTTCTGGATGTTTCTTTAACTTTTTTCTTGCAATTATGAGTTTTATTATTTAAACAAAAATGCATGATTTATACATCAGATAATAGTATATAATGAATGTTTCAAATATCTTTTTCAAGTTTTCTTCCTTTTTTTTTACCATTAAGTGTCATAAGCAATGCATCAAATATTGTTCTGTTCTGGACCAGAAATAGAACGAAATGGTCAAATACCATTTTAGAAGCAAATACCAGTTCGTATCGATATCAGAAAAAAATAAAATTTTTTTTAAAATTTCGTATTTTGATCTTTTTGAGTTTAAAGTTAAGTTAAAAACTACACAATATAATATATTTATAGACCATTTTGCAAATTTTATAAAATTTAGAAATTAACTTATAATTTTAAATAATTTTCTGAAACGGTATCGATATTGATTAGTACCAGTACAGTATCATTTTTTAAATAAATTTGATATCGGTACCGTATGGTATTTAATACACTGTTTGTAAGCGAACTAAGACATAGGTATATTTCATTAACTAGGACTAGAGTACCATGTCATCACGATTGAGAAAGGCACCTGTAGAGTTCATTGCTCCGCATCAAAATGTCTTTGATTGACTCCATCACGCTAATTGACATTAGTGATTGATGATGTATTTGGTTTTCAGGCTAAAAGTAAAATTCCTTTATTTTTATCCTTTTAATAAAAAGAAATGGAGTTTACCTATGAGTTAAGTTTGTTTTACTAAATCAGATAACTTTTTTCCTAGGATTGCTTTTGAGATTTAAATGAAATAACACTGGTCTAGTTTAGTTTTCATATATTCCAATTGAACAAAATATTTAAAATTTTCAACAAAATATAAACTTAAAAAAAAACAAATTCTTAATGTTCTGATATGAGTTAAAAGGTGCAGTTTTCACCCAAATTACATGGGATTACTACAGATTTATTGCAGTTCTAATTAATTTAATAGATAAAGTTTAATTTCAATCATATTTATAAGATCTAAAATAGAGATCTTAGAACTAATTATTAGTTTACAAAAATATTTCTTATATATATATATATTTATCAACAAATATCATTAACAAAAATAAGAGTTATGGAACTATACAATGGAGCTAGTATACAAGAGTTCCTTAGTGACTGCCTAAGATGCTTGGCCCAACAAAGTTGAATGAGGTAGCTTTATAATAGACAAACAAAGGGTGCACTTCCTATATAATGTATAGGCTCTACTTAGCTTAAAAGGAGAATCTAAATCGACTAAAATAGTTAATGAAAAGAGTAGTTAAACAAAAGAACAAACTTACTCAACTCCATTAACAAATTATTTAGAAGTTGGTTCATTTTCAACCATCAAAGTGGGAACTTGAACTATTTCCATGAGCCTATTCTCAACCTTTTTACATTCTTGCTCAAGCTCTCATATTTTTCTCATTTCCTCTTGATGAACTTGATCAAACCCTCTGTTTCCTAAAAAAAAAAAAATTATATGAGGGAGTTTATGTTGGGTGCAAATTGAAGTCTATGAACACATCCCTTCTTCCTTGGAAACGGTGAGAAATGGTACACCATAGTCAGTAG